>BQNB010037330.1:0-49517 GCA_026074375.1 Tanacetum coccineum | reverse complement strand
GCACAAAGCCTATTGGGCCTTGAAACAAGCAAACTTTGATCTTTCTACTGCGGGTGATCACCGGAAAGTTCAACTGAATGAACTAAATGAACTTCGTGATCAAGCCTACGAAAACTCTTTAATCTATAAAGAGAAAACCAAGAGGATCCATGATGCTAAGATTAAAAACCGCGTTTTCAACGTTGGTGATCGTGTTCTCCTCTTCAACTCTAGACTGAAGATTTTCTCGGGCAAATTGAAATCCCGTTGGTCCGGACCATTCACCATTGTTCAAATATTTCCTTATGGCACCGTCGAGTTATCTCAAAACTCCGGGCCAAATTTCAAAGTGAATGGTCATCGTATAAAACACTATTTTAGAGGGGACATACCAACCGAAGTTGTCCCGGATCTCTAAACCTTCCCTAAGGACAATTGAATTCAGGGAAATGGGTCAAGCGTCGGGACCTAAAACAAGCGCTTCGTGGGAGGCACCCCATGCTTATCAGTAGTAATAAATAAGTGTTTTTGTGTGAGAAGGCTTACATTTTCCATTACCCGTGTTTTGTCCATATTTTGTGTGCTTTGTGTTGTATGTCCAGGATTTCCAGGACTCTCGTGCTCGCAGTATCCACAAGAATTTCACATCCTCAGCTACATTTTGGGAATCCAGTATCCAAATCTAATTGACTAACGTTTTATCTTTTGGCACACTTTATAAACGGCCTTAGATTTGCGTAAGAACCCCTTTGAAACATCGAGGACGATGTTTAGTTCTAGTATGGGGGGATCTTCGATTTGATTTTTGCCTGCAGTCGTTGTTATCACGCAATCCCGTTTTACCACCAAATTTTTGCAAAAATACCAAAAAAATGAAAAAATTTCAAAAATTTTCAAAAATAAAATAAGTGTTTTGTCACAGTTTTGACTTTCCTGATGGGTAGAATGAGAATAATTTTTGACTCGATCGGGCGTGTTGAGCCCTAGCTAGTTCCTCAACTTACCGCTTGTAGGCTAAGCTTTCACGAATTCGATTGCTTCGAATTTTAATAAGGTGAAGAACAAGAAGTGATAGAGTTAAATATAAGTTTATGTGCTGAGCAAGATTCTTCTAAAACTTATATGAGTAACTTGTGGCTTTTTCTCCCATTAGCTTCTAATCCACCTAATCATACGTGCTCAATTCAATTCAACTAAGTCAATCGATGTTTTTAGAAAAAGCTTCAAATTTGTAACTTGATTTTTTTTCTAAAACGAGATTTTTCTGTTTTTAATACATTCGAAAGTTAAATGTTAAAATACCAAAGAGCATGATGAAGTATGGAATGCAAAAAATGCATGAATATTGGAATTTACCAATAAAGCTTACATTTTGATTATATGGAAAGTAAAAGATGTGTGTGATATCCACTCCCTAACCCTGTGGTGGGGGTTCATAACTAAGACTATTTACTTTAGGATTTGGTCTTATACTTATTGTGTTTAGTTGTGATATCTCACCGGAAGCAGGTCAGGTGAGGGTTCAAACTAAGACACTTATTCCTTAGCCATTATTTGGAAGAAGTTGTTGATGTGTTTCCCACTACGTAGCAACCGGGGTGGGTTTCAAAATGAACACGGTCTGTTGGTTGTGATTTCCTACTAGGGAGCGAGGCCTAGGTAGGTGTTCAAACTAAGCAACGCATTCCTAGCTTTAAGAACTTATGATTATAATGATGAAGATGTTGCAAAAAGTTCTACAGTTAAAATCTCGATCTTTAAAATCAAGTTACAAGGTCCTAATTGTAACATTTCTCATTTTCGTGTCATTGTACGACTATATTAATGATCACTATTTATTTTAGTCCGATACGCGTTTACTTTTAATGTTTACTTTTAAAGCTAAACCGCGTAGACTAGAAATAATCAATGAATGTAAACGGTCACCAAATAAATTAAGGTTTACATCAACCAAGTAAGGAATAATTATTTTGAGAATAATTATTGTACTTTGAGTATTTTATTTTTATTGGTCACGTAAAGGGGTTACGTCTCGCGATAAAATACATTTGGACGCACCCCGGAAATACCTAGACATACCTAGACTCACACCAATACCCACTTTAAAAGCCTAAACACAAAACTTAATCAAGTCTTGTGTTTATATCCCTTTTATGCCGAATGTGGGCAAGTAAACTTGCACAAAAATCGTCCTTGGTGATTTATTTACTAGCAAATCTCCCTAATGAATCTTAAAAGTACATGTACATATTCTAGGTAATTAAGTTGTGTCCTAATGGTCCCCTAATGATCCTTGACACATTGGGTAATAACCCATTGCTTTCCTTTGGACCTCCTTGTGCCACGACTAGCAAGAAAAGAACATAAAAACAAAAGACACCATATCCTAGGATAAAACTTTGTACATCCTAGGTCATTAAAGCTTGTACTTATGGTAGTTTAGCAAAAACCATGTGTGATTAACTAAATCCCCTCAAAACCGCCCCCTAGGGCACGATTCGGTTTGTGTGTATGGACTAGGAAAGTTAACTAGACATCTTACCTATAAATAACACTCCCTAACTCACATAATACATTTTCACCATACCTTGAACACTCTCAAAGCTAAAACAACGTCCTTACCCTCTAAAATCACTCGTCATTCGTGAAGCCGAACCAAACTCGACCACTTCCTCCAAGGAACACGAAGGAAGTAAGGAGCCTTGAGATTAAACATAAGGGTGTTAAGAGTGTATACGAGTCTAGGAAGCTTGGGTATCAATAACTTTGAAGTTATAGACACGTTTGGGTGTCGGGGGTGTTCATCTCGCACGTCATTAATTGCTATAGGACCCTTGGTAAGGACTAAATGATTCTACTTATGTCGATTTTTAATATATGACTAGCTTATATGTCACGTATGTTTCATGTTATATGTCGACATCGTTTATTTATATGAAACTCGGATGATGCAAGTCGTGTAGGTGTCCTAGAAAAGATTTGTGCGTAAAAAAGACTTGGATTTACACTTTAAAACTAAGCCTAAGGAAAATTCCTTAAGTGGTAACATGAAGTTTAAATCGAATTTATACAGATATCACGTGTAAACTTTTACCATGTAGATGTAGTACGTTGGTTCGAATAGGAACGAACTATAATGAATTATTAGGGACGTTTGCATTGAGTCGAGCCAGTTTTTAAAATGTCAAATGTAAAGCTATCGTGATGTCGAGCCCTTTTATACCGTTTTCTAATTGAAAGGTATTGAAACGAAGTAGTCATGGACTAGCGACCATCTTCGTATGGAGCACATGGCCCTAAAGAGAATATGATAGGATCGGTCTTATTCACGAGCTCTTTAAACGATTCTTTAATGAGGCTTGATGTGGACTTAAGGTCTAGATGAACCAATCGTATTTTCTTAGAAACCAAAACAAAACCCCTAACGGGCCTCTATCAAGCCCAAACCAGGCCAAACGAGAGCTTATTAATAAGCGTGGCTTATTAATAGCCATCAGGCTTTATCATATTTGCGGAATACTCATTTTGCTTAACATAGGGTTCCCGTCTCATTTAAGAAACCCAACCGAACCTTTAAAGGGCTTACTAGCATTTGCGAGCCCAAAAGCTGCCCATAAGCTCACAATAAAGCTTTAAAGCTTATCAGGAAACATTTACGCAGCTCTTATTTCAAGTTTAAAATGGACCCTAATGGACCCAACGAAGTTCCTCGAGACCCATAACGAGCCTTAACAGGCCCAAGACCGACCCAAATGAAAACACTATTAGCTTATTTTAAATAAGCCGAAATATAAACAGTTTAATTGGGCTTAATACAAGTTGAATATGGTCTAGTGAAAGCTTAGCAACATTAAAAGGTACATCGGGCCAAGCTATTGGGCTTACGGGCCCAATAAGCTCGAAATAAGCTTCAATAAGCTCACCGAGCTTATTTTAAGCTTAACAGCCCCGTATAAGGTTATTTAAGGCTTTCGGACCTAATTAAATCGTATTGGGCCTTTGATAAGCTAAACGGACCTTAACGGGCCCAATAAGGCCCGTTAAGCCAAAATAATCTCGATATGCTTATTTATAAGCCGAATTAGTTTTGGTTGGCTTACTTGAACTAAATAAGGCCAAATACCACTTGTCGGGATTTAGTTGGGTGATATGCGATTTTTACAAGTCGGGGATAAAACCGTAAATGCAAAAACTCAAGGGTTAAAATTGTCCTTTCTTTGATTTCAATAACTCAGGGACTACTCTTGTAATATCGGAAACTTAAGGATTTAAGTGTGAGTTATAAGGACCTAAACTAGTTGATTGTAACTTGAAGGACGATATTGTAATAACGAAAGTAGAAGGTTATAACCCGTCACTTTTTCGAAAACTATAAAACCATAAGGACCATTATCGTCACATCACGAAACTAGGAAAATAAGGACTAGAGTTGTGAAATGTTGAAAACAAATAATAAGTTTTAATAAATATTAAAACTTGGAGGTTCACTTGTAAATAAGTAAAACACTTAACACGTCGGTCGAACATTAAAGACTATTGGACAAGCGAACGTGTTTAATAACAAGTTAATAAATAATGTATATTTATTAACGATGATTTCACGTTTCTTGAGAACCATCGAAATTATAAAAACAATGATCTTGTGCATCACTGCACAAGTGATAACGGTATATATAAACTTAAAATGAAATTTAGTTTATACCATGAGTCGTTAGTATAAATGTGTAAACTAAGACTTGACCGTACTTACTTAGGTACTTAACGGTGTGATCCACTGCTTACTTGGATAATTGTTGTCATTCAGTGAGACTAAGGCTAAGGTGGAGTCATAGCCTATGCTTTACAATATTTAAATGGATTGACTTCCTTGGGGTGATAAACATGCTTTTGTTTACAAACTGGACGCAAGTGTACATTTTTTATTCCATGATTACGTATGTTTGCCTAAGTTACCATAACCCATTATGTTCCATGATGAATGGAACTGTTTTAATTGCATAGATATGATTGGGAATAGCGATTTATCGTGGGCCTGCCGAATGTTATGAATAGAATCTATTAGGGGATTGACAATCCCTTGGTGTGCTAGCTATCACTGGGACGAAGCTTACCATGTCGAATTTGGAATGTTTGCAGGGTTTTAAACACATCATTCACGGACAGTGGCAACTTATAATTGCATTCATATCCGTCGAGCCTCGGGTCTGAGCTTAGGAAACGTAATTACTTTTTATGTGTTTGCATGTGGCTTAATCCATACACTTGGAAATCTTGCGGTCCTACCATTAGATTCTACTAAAACTATGAATTCACAACTTATGTTGACGTTTTAAGGCATGTTTTTCAGCGTCATAAGGCACGAGGTGCGGATGATACATTGGGGTCATAATTGAAGAGTCAACACTTAAGATTTGTGGTCTTATTACACTTTTGGGGAACAATTGTTTATTAAACGAAATATCTTTATCTATGATGTTGAACCATTTTGAAGTCCATGAGCTTATGTAACAAACAAGTATTTTGTTAATCCAATGTATCTTTTTCAAACGACACGTTAGTAGTCGTTCTCTGATCTTGTGCTATTGACCCAATAATGTAACGCCTTCGGATATTCAACATTCCGCTGCATACTCAGATTTGACAGAGGGGGGGAGGGGTGGGGGGGTGGGGTTGGGGGGGGGGTGGGGGGGGGGGGGGGGGTGGGGGGGTGGGGGGGGGGGGGGGGGGGGGGGGGGGGGTGGGGGGGGGGGGGGGGGGGGGTGGGCGGGGGGGGGTGGTTTTGGGGGGGGGGGGGGGGGGGGGGGGTGCGGTGTGGGGTGGTGGGGGGGGGGGGGGGGTTGGGGGGTGGGGGGGGGGGGGGGGGGGTGGGGCGGGGGGGGGGGGGGTGTGGAGGGGGGGGGGGGGGGGGGGGGGGGGGGGGGGGTGGGGGGGGGGGGGGGGGGGGGGAGGGGGGGGTGGGGGGGGGGGGGGGGGTGGGGGGGGGGGTGTGGGGGGGGGTGCGGGGGGGGGGGAGGGGGGGGGGGGGGGGGGGGGTGGGGGGGGGGGGTGTTACAGATTGGCATCAGAGCCTAGGTTATAGAGAACCAGGTCAAAAGTTTTTGTCTGGACTATAACCACTTTCAAAACTGTTTTCACAAATGGGATTTGTGAGGGACATACATGCATTACTTGTTTACGTTTAGCGCATATATGCTTACATGACATGCATTGCCTTAGCATTAGTAGGTGTACTAAGTGCTACCTAATTCGATATAGCGTGGTATATAAATGATATATTACGTATATTTATACTATAAGGGCTTTTTTATAGTAAACCTTACAAAACATATCACAGCGATTTTTCTATATAAGCTTAATATTATATAAGTTAGTTAATTTTGCAGTAACCATTTGTCTTCTGCGACGTCAGATGTTTACCTACACTTCCGTCTACACCGATCCGAGCTGCAACAGCTTTCTGGGGAGCCGATTCGGAGGGGGATATCGGAGGGAGGCATACCACGGGTATCGTACTTAGGAATACGACGGATTCCGTCACAGCCAGGTAGCCCACCATCACCAGATTTTATACTGTGCGAAATCCACAAACCACGCATTTCCGTGGAGAGGTATGAGCGGGAGCTTTGTTCATACATGGCACTATGACCCCTAACTACAATGCCAGGGCCTATATATCGCCGAGTATATACCATTGGAGGACGACATGGAGTTTCTCAGTCCGAGGAACAGCCATTACCACCCTATTTGATTCACCTCTACTGAGTCACCCGGATACCATTCTGGAGTCGGTCCGAGGGGTCCGTAGGATGCTGAGACAGAGGATGAGTCCGGTTGACTACCCTATGGTACGAGGGAGATGATGAGATGATGATGACGGCGACTCATCTAGGGATGACGCCAGGGATGAGGATGAGGACGAGGAGGATGAGGAAGACGAGGAGGAGGAGGAGCACTTAGCTCCGGCTGACTCTACCGTCATACCTGCTGATGAGCCTGTTTTCCCACCTGAGGGAACAGAGCCTGTTATACCACCACCCGTCCATGACATTACTGTTTGGGGCTGGTAGGCTTTACTGTCCGACAGACTTCAATACCCTTAACCAGAGGTAAAAGTGAGAGACTTCTGACCATGACTACTCCATCACCATCACCACCTATCTCACTATCACCACCCTCTGCAGGGGAGCGCCTTGCTAGGTGCACGGCCCCACCTGCTCAATTCAACCACTTTACCCCATCATCTGGGTGTATAACCCAAATCCGGACACTCAGGATAGCATCCAACCAGGCTTCATTGATGCAGTTATGCCGCATTACACCCCTTCACTACCACACTTACCACCATCTCTAGCCATGGCATCACCCGTTGACGTCGTAGGGATGATAATCCAAGTCTGAGCAGCCTCCCGCAATAGGTTGCATTTTTTCGCGACTATATACTCAGATATGAGATCGGAGAGAGTTCCACTGCTAGACCTGCCAGAGGTCAAGGGATAGATTATGGGTTTGTCAGCACAGTAGATGCTGAAGAGAGGCGACAGGGGATTAGAGATGTTGGGTACGGGATTAGGGATACTTGGGTAGATCCGGCGGAGCAGTTCCAGAGATAGCACCTATGACCGTGGGAGAGGTCAACACTAGGGTTGTAGAGCTTGCTGAGCTCCAACGAGAGGGATACACAGGACTTGTATGCCCTACTAGAGGATGCTCAGGATGGTAGGTCTCGTATATCACAGCGAGTCGATAGAAATCGCAGGGTCAATTTACTTTTGGGGGGATCGGATGACTCTCAGGAGACAGTATGATGGTGGTTGGAGGGGCTATGCTTCCCGCGAGGCTTGGGCTCATTCGATAGGATTGAGCCAGGCGACTCATCAGGAGCTTCAGACCCATCGTGATCATGTGTATGCACATGAGACCTATCTACAGGCACACCAGACACAGCTACAGCTGCAGAGTACTCTCATTCAGACACAGCACCAGGTACACGAGACTCGCTTTCAGATGCAGCATGCTGAGTTAGCAGCACTTCGAGAGACTGATCGTAGGCGCCAGGACCAGATGGTAGAGACTCTTCGAGTCATCAGAGATATGAGGCGAGAGATGAGCGACATGCAGGCTGAGTTGTTAGCACTGCGAGAGCAGTATGGAGCGCTGCGCCAGGTACTTGAGGCTAGGATTTCAGATCACCAGGAGGCTTCTGGGGACGCCGACAGTCACATCTAGTGTTCTATGTTATTGTATCTTGCTAGGTCATTGTACAGGCATGCTAAGTATTAGGGGTTTCCCCCTGCTAGCATAGCCTTAGATCTTTTGTACTGTATTATGTGTATTCAGACGACTATTTCATGTAAAATTTTCAAAGTTATGAATGAAATGGATGTGTTACTCCGTACTATATACTTCTCTTGTGATTGATTTACTCATCTATATATTATTATATTCTGTCATATAACCTCATGTTTTGTCTTTTGTGATCTAGACAAATCATGGCACCTACAACCAGAAGAGGACCAAACACTCCAGTCAACGACAACAACTATAAACAACATGACCACCCGAAATCCGTTCCAAGCCATGATCGACCGAGCTCTATTGCGAAACTCCACCATTGGGGATGGAAGCACAGTTCGCACGGAGATATACCGAAAGGACGTTGCAAAACTGCGCGTCCTGCTTTTACGCTGATTTCATGATAGTGCCAAACTTTTGAAACATCAAAGGGGCTGAAGCGTAGTCGGGTTTAACTCGATGGATTGAAAAGATGGAATGATTTCAATATCAGTGGTTTGTGCTGTTGAGAACCAAGGTAAAGTTTGCCAATGCACTTGCTAGGTGCTGCCTTGACTTGTGGACTTATGGTCAGATAAGAACCTTAGGTCACGAGGAATATGCCCATGACTTGGGAAGTACTCAAAAAAAGATGACGGACAAGTATTCTCCTCAGGCGTGAAATCAAGAAATGGAAATCGTAGCTGTGGAACCTAAAAGTCAAGGGAAACGATCCGTTACCAGTCCGTACACTGAACGTTTCCAAGAGTTAACCCTAATATGTACCAAGTTTGTTGCAAATGAAACCGAGAAGATTGACAAGTACCTCAGTGGACTTCCTGACAACATTTATGGGAACGTCAAAGCTGCCAAACCCAAGACATTGGATGAGATTATTGAGTTGGCCAATGACTTGATAGACCAGAAACTCCTCACCTATGCTGAAAGGCAATCTGACAACAAAAGGAAGGCTGATGATTCATCCAGAAACAACCATGGTCACCAACAACAACCCTTCAAAAGGCAGATGTCGCCAATAGTCTTCAACATGGGACAGGGCGAAAGGAAGCGTATGGGGGATCCTTTGCCCAAGTGTCAACAATTCCATCTCCATCACATATGGCCCGTGCAACAGAAGGTGCACAAGTGCAACAAGATAGGGCACTTTGCTGCGATTGCGAGTGAGTATGGTGGTAACACAATGTTGCTAACACTCCGAAGGGCAATTGGTGGCAACTCCCAAAGGAAAGGTTGTTTGAGAGTGGCAGCACAGGACATTCAAAGAGATTGTCCAAAACTGAAGAATAAAAATGGAGGAAATGGGAATGCACAAGGATGGGTTTATGCAGTTGGGAATGCAGAAAAGAGGGGAAATGCACCAGGGAACCCTGATGCGAATGTCGTCATGGGTACGTTCCTCTTAAATAACCATTATGCATCTATCTTATTCGACACTTGGTGCGGTAGAAGTTTTTATATCTCTTGCATTTAGTTCCTTGATAAACATCGCCCAACTTCAATGGAAAATTGTTTGGATGTGACGTTATGCGGATGGGAAAATAGTCAATTTAGGACACAATTAATACGAGGTCTTGCACTCTTATCATTTCTTAGGCACCCGTCACATAGATCTAATGCCTAGTTAGAATTGGGTGTGTTGACGTCGTATCGGTATGGACTGGTTAAGAAGTATCACGCGGTCGATCTTATTTTTTTATTTCTTTTCTATCTTTTTCTTTATTTTCTTTGTATGCGAGTGACACTTGTTCATGTTCCCTACGGAATGAACTTTGAACTTTTGCGGGAAACAGAAGTCAGCAACGGTGTGAGGGTCCCGGATGACAGTGATCTCATGTTCAAAAAGCTCAGAGTACATTGGCAAGGGATGCCTGGTCTTTCTAGCACAGATATCCGCTAAGAAAGTGTGAGGACAAGTCAGGAAGGAAACAAATAGAGGAACGTACCAATGTTCCGAGATTTCCCAGAAGTGTTCCGAGGATCTTGCCAGGTCTTCCTCCAGCTCGACGTGGACTTTCTAAATCGACTTAAATTTTTGGAGCCGCTCCCGTTAGCTCGAAGCACCTATCGATTGGCCCCATCGAAAATGAAAGGGGAATTAGCAAAAACAATTAAAGAGCTTTCCGACAAAGGTTCATAAGGTCCTAGTTCCTCACTTGGGGGGCCCGGTCTTATTTGTCAAAAAGAAGGACGTTTATTCAGGATGTGCACTGACTTACCAGCGCGAGGTTAAACAACACTGACAGTAAATAACGTTATACGCTCCCGAGGATCGTCGATTTGTGTTTGATCAATTCAAGGATCAGTATTTATTCGAAGATAGATCTGAGATCCGGATGTCACCAGACTTAGTGTGCCGAGAAAAAGACGTCCAAAGGACGGCAATTTCGAACTCGGTTGGCCATTACGAGTTCTCAGGTTATGCCATTTGGATGACAAACGCACTCCGCGGTATTTATGGACCTCATGAATCGAGTATGCAAACCTTATTCGATAAGTTGTACATTGTCTTCATCGATGTGACATACTTATTTATTCAATAGGACGTAAGGGAGCATGTAAGAACACCTTAAGGCAATTTTAGAATTGCTTAAGGAAGAGAAGTTGTATGCCAAGTTTTCAAATGTGATTTTGGATCCCGAAGGTACAAATTTCTCGGCATTGTCATTGATAGTAGAGGTCCATACATGTGGACCGGGCCATGATAGAGTCTATCAAGGATTGCGGCATCTCCAAAGACACAACGGGATCCGCCAATTTTAGGTCTTGCTGGTTACTATCAGAAGGTTCATTGAAGGATTTTCGAAGATTGCTAAGTTCACATGGACGAAAATCATACTCATGAAAGAATAAGTTCATGAATTGGGGAGAGAAAAGGAAGAGAACGTTTCTAATTGATAAAGCAGAACTTGTTGCGGTGCCCCAAATTCTGGCTTTACCTGAAGGGAGCGTAGACTTTCTGTGGTATACTGTGATGCGGTCACACAAAGGTTAGGGTGCGGTGTTTAATGCAGAGAAGGCGGGGGAGGGGGAATAAAGGTGATTGCCTAACGCTTCTCGACAGTTATTAAATTTACGAGAAGAACTACACCACTCACGATTGGAACTTTGGGATCGGTAGTGTTTTTGCCTAAAAGATATGGAGACAATATCTAATACGGAACCAGATGCACGGATTCCACCGACCATAAAAGCCTACAACCACATTCTCGATAGAAGGAGATTAAATGAGGCAACGCCGTTGGCTGAATTGCTGAGTGGACTACGCATGTGATATTTCGTTATCATCAGGGGAAAGCAAAGTAGTGGCCGATGCGCTGAGTCCGGTAAAAGAACGGATTGAGCCGTTGCGGGTTCGAGCCTTAGTTATGACAATTGGCTTGGATCTTCCCAAACAAATATTAGAAGCTCAGATCGAAGCCCAGAAACCAGAGAATATCATAAATGAGGACGTAGGAGGTATGATCCGAAGGGATATACCCAAGGAGAGACTGGAACCGACGTATCCGATGGGACACTGATGCCTTACATAGCAGGAGTGGATACCTTGTATGGGGATTTTAAGATCAGTGATTATGTACGATCCCACAGTCGAATTATTCTATCCATTCCCGGTGCTGAAAAGTGTACCAAGATGTGAAGAAATTATTTTGGTGGCCAAACATGATGGCGACATCGCCACTTTATGTTAGCAAATGCTCTGACATGTGCTCAAGAGTCAAGTTTCTCCCGAACATCCAAGGCCATCAGGATTACTAGTACAACTCAGAAATACCTGAGTGGGAAGTGGGATAATATAAACAATGGACTTTATTCACCAAACTTCCTAGGTCGTCACAATGTTTCGAAACCATCTGGGTGATTGTGGATTCGACTACTAAATCTGCTCACTTCTTACCTATACGGGAAATGAACAGTTGGATATCTGCAAGATTGTGTACTTGAACGGATAGTTGGCAAGACACGGGTATTCTTACATTGATGAGTTCTTTTTGCCTACGGTTGGTGCTCCTATTAGATGGGTGAAGGTTGTCCCGATAAAGATCAATATTTTTGCTTGGAAAGTGAGTTTGGATAAGCTGCCATCGAGGTTAAACTTGTCTCTTCGGGGGATAGATATTCCGTCTATAATTTGTCCCATTTGTAGTTCCGCTGGAGAGTCTTGTTCTCACCTTCTCTTTTTCATGTAACTTAGCTCGTCTTATCTTGTGTAAAGTTGCTCGATGGTGGGAATTAGATATCCATGAATTTCATTCTTATGAAGATTGGCTCGCTTGGCTTATTTCTCTTCGTCTTTATAAAGGGCTTAAAGAAGTGTTGGAAGGTGTCTTTTATGTTATGTGGTGGGTGATATGGAAATTCCGTAATCAAGTCTTGTTTGGTAGTTCTCAACCGCGTTTGGAGCTTCTCTTTGATGAGATTGTTTTATTGTCTTTTACGTGATGCTCTAGTAGATGTAAAAATAAATTTGATTGGATCTCTTGGTTGAAATGTCCTGGATCCTTATCTTTGTAATCTTCTAGCGTCTTGCTAGTCTTTAATAAAATTTGCCATTCAAAAAAACAAAATAATACTTACGGTGTTTAAGGAAGATAAAATTTGTCTAGTACTGTTTTGTTACGACCAATTAATATCTTTTTTAAAATGAAATGTTAGTTCACACTATGAATTGAAAGTTTTTTTGGGTAAAGGTTATAATCCTCGTAAATTTATTATTTTAACAAACAGTTAAGTGCAACGGATGTGGGTGAGCCTCATATCTCAATCTGTCAGATATACGGAAAATCAAACACACCATCTGTGCTTAAAACCTAACATATCATAAGAATGACAAGCCAAACTTATAAGACCTACATACACTATCAAAGTTGACCACGAAGACTGATATCAAACGCATTAGCTCTTGAGCATCAGCCAAACCACAGTCATCAAAGTCATCATCATCGTACGAGTCTTCATTATAAGTCTCTCTCCATTGTTCATACAAGCTCTTATTTCCCACACCACTATCATTTTTAGAGTTATTGTCAACCTTGGAACTCATTGATGCCATAAAACCTGCAGTTTCATTGAACACCTCATCCACTTCACTAACACTCTCTACATTAACCGGATCATCAACCTTTTTTAGCGGCGTCCCATCATCATCCACAAGCATAAGTTTCCCATCCATCATTTTTCTTTTTTTGTCATTAATCCTTTCTGCTAGAGGGCTAGTAGTTTGACTACCATATGCCTCAGATAAAGTCATGTGAGCACAAAAGACCACGTCAGAATAGGCCCCCTTCTCGGCTAACTTTGAAATCCCCTAATCCATACCCATATCATCATCATTTTCAATTTTATTAAGCGCATCAGATAGGTTCGAATTACTTACCTCTTGTCTAGACAATCAAGCTTGCTCATTTTTACTACTTGTGCTAGCACTATTCTTTTTAGAGATAGATTGATAAACTTGTTTAGTCGGCTTAAACCCCAACTTCAGACCAACCTGAACTCCTCTAACAGCTTGTCTAGGATTCTTCAAATTCTTCAACGCATCTGAGATGATTTTTTTAAGATATTCATACAGGACGTGACCAAAAACCTTGCAACTTAACACCTAAGAGGTTTCTACTCATACTCAAAAATGTATAGTGCATATAGAAAACTCCGCATCAACATGTTTTTGAACCGCCACCACGATAGTATCAACCAACCCATGATTTCATGCACATAACAGATGTACAAGACTACAACATCAAAGGAGTACTGTCACACCCTGCCAAGGCGGAAACGCGAGGCGTAAACAAGAATGGATATCATCACAACACACGGTGTCTCTATAGAGAATACTAAAATGAAAGCTAAAGTAAAGCAAAGACACATAGTGTCATAACAATACCCAAAACCTAACCAAAAATCCAAAAGGCGTCTTTATCGGTGAAACGAAAGTTCTCGCCAATAGAAAGACATGCAACAATTATCCAAATTCAACAATGCAAAAATTCAAGACAAGAAATAAAAATCTTCATGACATCCTATAGTCTCTTACTAGCCACTTCTTTCAATCTTATTTCCATCATGCTCACCTGAAAATGATGCTTAAAACGTCAACACAAAGGTTGGTGAGAGTCATAGGTTTAAGACTCACATTGTTACTTTTTCAAAATCAATTACTGCGATTATCAAAACATTATAGGACAATTATGCAACATATGAACTTATGCTACTAGTGTAGGAACGATACCCCCGATCCATTACAACAACTTGGTAGGAACGTTACCCCCGATCTTTTCAACAACAATCAAAAATTCAATTCACAAAAATCAAATTCACAAACAACATTCTAATACAAAAATCACATCACCAAGTCCAACACAACACTTCACAAAAATTCAACAAAACATAAAAAAACATCAAAAATCATCAAACAACACTTAACAACAACAAAAACAATCATTCAGCAATTTAAAAAAAACTCCCTCCGAACCCAATACCCACCCCCCAATTTCGAAATTTCACAACAGCAAATCAAATCATAATCAAAACAATTCAAAAACCATTTTATTAAAATGATATTATATCATACGCACCCTCACTCCACACCAATATCAAAGCATTCAACAGCAAACAAAAAAAAACACATCTTCAATTTCATTCCAAAACACAAAACAAGAACCACCCCAACTATGTAGGAACGTATACCCCTGATCCATATGTCACTCGTATCCGCAACCTAAAATTCTACCAGCTGTAACTTATACTAGGCCTGGACCACACAATCATTGAGTATTATTTCAACCCTACAGTTGTATTGAGTTGATAGAAAACACTCCCAACCGAACTAATCACAAACTACTCCAAATGATCACTAAGTCATGGAGCAGTTCCACAAAAACCCACTTTCATTATCACTATATCTAAGCCATGGATGCGTATCACACAAAACCCACTCCCATTGATCAAATAAGCCAAGGAGCGAATCACACAAATCATAGGTATTATTACAACCCTTCAGTTGGATATGAGTGTTGAGTAGTAAAGACCATCAACCTACCTAAGCAAATCACGAAGCAATAACACGTAGCAAATAAACACAAGTAAATTAAAACAGTTTAACATATAGCCATCATTTTTCACCCCAAAAAAACACTGGAGTTAGCTCTAACGAGAAAAAGGGGCTTATGAAACCCACCTGATGCTTTTAAGCTTCCTTCCCCAAAAGATCCAATCAAAACTTCACAAATCTCACGAACAATGCTAAACAATTAAACACATTATTAGCTACCATCAATTAAGGCATATCCACCTAAAAAAGATGGTAACTCAACAAAGATGATACCTAGGCTATCTAGCATAGCCTATATATCATTTAAAACCTTACCCATTCTTAATATTCCATTTTTATACTTAAATGCTAACTCTTTAAACTCTTCTGGTTTTAAGCAGAATTTTACTCTCACATGTGTGCCTTAAACGCACTACTTAAACACTCCCATAAATTCAAACAAATTCACCATGCTAACATATAGTCTATGAACCTCAATCATATCTCTCCCAAAGTCACTACCCTTTTATAAATACCCCTTAAAAATCCATTAATTCCAAATGTTAAAACACTCGTCCAGAATCTTACCTCAAAAGTATGACATTATATACCGCACTTAGACCCACTAGACCTTTAGCCAAAATTCTGAGGGGTAAAAAACATACAAAAAAATAGATGAACTAACTTCCCACTGACTTATAGCCTATAACACATTGTCTAAGTATTTTTAGAAAACTCACAACCAAAACAAATCATCAGCTGTTTTATCACATTCTATATTGTAATGAACCATTTGACTCCGACTTCCGACCATAAAAACATATGAGGCCCACTTTTCTAGAAAGTAGACTCACTGAGGTTATCTCCAGTATGTTGTAAATTATTTTAATTTGATCTTTTATGACCGAGTTATCTCTTTACAAAACTGCTAACTTTATGCAGTGAATTAAACACCTAATTCCGAGTGATCTATCCCTAACTCAGCTCAATATTTGCTAATCTAATTAATTAATGATTAAGCTAACAACATAAAATGCCATAAAGAATTCTAGAAATAAATACCTAGAATTTATAAAACTAAATTGTACAACACCTTAATGCCATCATAACTAAGTTACTATTAAAATATAACTGAGCTAGAATTAACAACTCGAATCGTACCCTAAGATCAAAACCCAAAAAAAAAATTTGTTCCTTGCTTTACCTCCTTCTATGGCCGGTCGACTAGGGTTAGATGGGAGGGTTAAGGATTTTAATCTTGTATAATAAGGCCATCAAGGTAGAATCCTAAACTAACACTAATATACAATTAGGATTAGGATTAGTTATTTAAACTATTTTTTTTTTCCTTTTATCCCTCAAACCGATCCCGAAATAATTATATATATAAATATAAAATATATATTAATAATATATAATACAATAAAAACCGTTAGTTTTTTATAAAAAACTAAATAATTTGACTATACCTTTTTGTATTAACGCAGTTTACTACCTTCTAAAAATAACTTTCAATTCGAACCTAACTTTCTAAAAATCAAATTTAACATCTTCTTAATCAAACACTTAAACGCTAAACCTATCTTATATAAGAATGTCTAACACAAAATAACGTATAAACCGTATATATTTACTTACACAATTAATTTGCAAACGCCAATATCATCAATCATTATCTTTGTCATTAAAAAGAACGAAATGAACTCTACAAATTTTCCATAATTCTAATGCTCATTGAGATGATCACACTAATAGATTAATTACCATAAAGCTCATAAACACATAAAACATAAATAAACACATAGAATCACATAAACCATACTTTGCAACAGACACATAAGTCAACACTAAACGGTTTGAACTAACTGATCACGTCATTGTTTGTCACAATTACCAAAGGATATGTTGTAACAACACTTATCCATCGCTCGCTAAGACATGTAATAGGAATCATCATGAAACTTTACCCAAACCCGAACGTTACAACACGTCCCTTTTTTATTAAATTTGCACTCAGTCCACTTTTTCAGAATTTGAAATATTATGAATAAACCAAGGACCATTCTCAACATTTCATCCAGTTCCATCCTTAGGAAGGTGAAGCTTGAAGGAAAATAACCCGATAGAAGAGAGTTCACTATAGAATTGACAATTCCTTATTTACCACCTATTTTCTTGAACATAGTTTTCAACAACGAGATAAGCCACATTTTTCACAAGAAAAGAAGCCATTAAACTAATTAGCAAAACGTTTGCTAACTAGCTAGATCAGAGTCCAAATGGAATTAGCCACATCGACCCCATTACCGGCTTGTGGCTAACAAGTTACGAATGTTATGTTTTCCTACTCTATTCAGCGGTAACCAACTTAGCAAATGATTACAGGCCCTAAGTATTCTCTGTCAAAATGGGGTGGTATGTATTTGAAAATTACACATACCTTTTAACCTTTAAAAATGAGCTAAAATAACCAAAAAAACAACTTAAAATGCCAAATAACGCTTGTTTTTGCAATTGTATTGAGCAGGGAACGGATATATTGAAGAAAAAGACGAAAAAACTAAGCCAAACCGTCAAAAACCAGGACTCGAAATGAAAAAAAAAATTAAAAGAAATTGGAAAAGTAGAAAAGACAATCAAAGTCCCAGCCCAGCTTAAAAAGTCAACAGAAAGTCAACCCAGTCATGCCCCGAAGAACCAAAAGTCAAGAAATATAAAGTCTAGGGACTTGAACTTGTAAATTTCCCTAAACTTATAATTATAAAAGAAATTAAGAGAAAAGAAGAAAGGGCAAACTGTCCACTATGGAAAGTATACTCCAAGGGCCCCCAACTGCCAAGTCCCAAGAGTTATATCTACCAAGACTTACGTTGCAATTAGACAACATAACTCTTGGGACTTAATTTGCCAAGTCCCCAAAGTTATTTATAACCATAAGACGTGGCCTTATGCAACATACACAATAACTTTTGGATACCAAAAGTGACAACTCCCCTAAACTATTACCCTGTCACCCCGACCAACCTTTATAAAAACACTCTTTCCCTCCTTTTTCCCCCCAAACGAACTCACGGGTTCACTTTCTCCTCTTTTACCTGCAACCCAAACTACCCCATTGACAAACCTTTCCCCCCCTCCTCCACAAATCCCCTAATCCCATTTGGCAATCCACAATCTCCCAAATCCTAATCTCGACTCTTTGGAATGCCACTCTTCTAAAGAAACCCAAGAAAGATTAAGGGCCGATGTATTGTTTGCTCTATTGCACTCACAAAACAAACACACTACTCATGTTGTTGACCTACAAGAAATCACAAAGTCTAGAAGACATAGAAATAATGTGCCCTAGATCGATTTTTTCTATAAAAGCCATGTAAAGCCGAATTGTTGCCAAAAAATAGTTTTAAAGTAGTTTTTGAGTTAGTTAGTGGAGTTAATTTTCAGTGTATAATTTGTCTTTTTTAAAATTTTTGTAATCGTTTTTTTTAATATCAAGTTTGTTTTCAGTTTAAACTCTCAATTTCCTTCAATTCTGTTCTATAAGCTTTGTTAAGTTTTCTAGTAACTCTTACAAGCCTTCATAAGCTTTCCCCATTTTACTTTACTCAAGTCAAAGTTTTTCAAAAAAAAGTCAAATAAAGTCAAACTTTGGTCAAATAAGCTCAATTTAGCTTATTTTGATTTCTCTTATTCTAAACTGTTCTAAAATTACTAAAAGATTCTTACTACTGAATTTGTCTAGTATTCTTCACAAATATGGTCATTTGAATTTAGTTTGAAGCATTATGGAGTAATAAGATCAAAACAGCTTATTGAGTTTAAGCTCAGGGTTTAGAGGCTTTGGAAGCCATTAGGAACATTTAAGCTTCAACTCTTGGATAGCTTAAATGTGAAGATTCTTCAATCCCAGGTTTTATCTAGTATATTTCATTTTAGCATAAAGTTAGCTTACTCAATTAGCTTATTTCTTTGTTCTTATTTGTGCTTAATTGTTTTTAATTGTTTAGTTAGATTAGTAATGCAAATGTATTGAGTAGTCTGAGTTTAGTTCATAGAAATCTTAAGTAGTAAATTCTGTCATAATATTGAGTAGTATAAGCTAGGAGAGAAACTAGCTTATTTCTAGGAATAAGCTGTAGGATTTATTGCTCATTTAGCTTAATTAGATGATTTCTAGTGTGAGTAGATAAAAGGTTTTAGCTGTTTTAGTCTTAAAATAGATTTTGAGTTCATTTTAGTTTTGACAGTTAGACTTAAAGGGTGTTTGGGTTAAGAGGAAAACGGGTCAAAATGCTTTTGTGAATGGGTTGAGGTCACTTAGCTAGTTTAAGCTTAAGTTTTAAGCTTGTTTTTAAAAGTTTTAAGGTTTTAAAATTGTTTTCCAAAGTTTTTCTAAACCATCTTTTTTAACTGTGTGTTTTAAGAAAACCCCAAGTGCTTATTTAGATAAGCACTTGGATTTTGAGTTAAGGTCTCAAAAAGAGTGTGTTTTAGTGTGTTAACACAAGCTGTCAACACCCTTTGGTCTTTTGACTTGGTAAGTCAAAACCACCCAAGACCTTTTTTAGTAGCAGTTTTAAAAAATCAAAGGCCCTTGTTCACCTTACAAATTCAGCAAGTTTTAATGAGTTTTAAAAGTCAAAAATTGGTGCATAAGTCCATTAGCTAGGGTACTTTAGCTGTTTTCACTTTTCTTTTTAATTTAAGCTTATTTGACAGCTTTAAATAAGCTGTCAAGTAAGCCCTTGATTTCAGCCTTAAATCTCCCCTGGTGCAAAGGGGAGATTTTAAGCTTCTTTTTCTTAAGCTTTTAGTGTTCTTAAGCCCAATTTCTTGGCTTATTTTGTGAGTCTATAAGCCCCTTGATAAGCCCTTTAAGTTTCAGACCTTAAGAAGCTTATTTGATGGCTTATTTTTAGGCCTCAACTAGCCTTTTGACTGTTTTGCATGACTTAGGTGTAAGGATTGCTTATTTTTCTTTTCTGGCTTATTGAGCTTATTTAATAAGCTCAATTGATTCCTAGTAGCTTATTGGGATAGTGTAGTTAGTAGTGTTGCTTATTTCTCATTTCTCTTTGCTTATTTGTGTCAACAGCTTAGTCTTTTAGCCTTTTAAGCACTATTTAGTTTCTGTCATCATAAGCTCCTCTCAGCTTATTTTATTTTAGCTTATACCCTCTTAGTGCTTATTAGGCTAGTTTAGGAGTCCTTTTAGCTTTTTGTCCAAATCTTAGCTTAAAACGACCACAAGTCCAAATGTCTTAGCACTTTTCTAGCTTTAAGCCACTTTAAGCATTCTGTCATTTTTAAGCTGATTTTTCAGCTTATTTAGAGCTTTTCACAAAAACTTGTAGTTGACAAAGTTGTTAAGCCCCACGAGCTTAACAACTTTGCTTCACAAAGTTTTTCCAAAAAAAAAAGAGGGAAAGACAAGGGGACTGGGTGAGCAAGACTCGAACCCGGTACCCCTCGATACAGTCCCCCTTTATAACACACACCATACCGCTGCGCCCTTGGGTCTTTTTCGTTAAAGACTCAAGGGCTTTGGTATTTATGTGCGTTTTGGGCTATAAGCTTATAAGCTGTATACAGCTTATTCGGGGCTTATTTATTAAGCAACTTTGTGTTTCTTATTTTTCTTAGGATTATACTAGTATCTAGTATTTTTAGAAAAAAATTCAGAATTTTTCGAAGTCATTTAATATTTTTTATAATTTAATTTAGTTAAAAGTTTTAAAAATTCATAAAAAATACAAAAATTATCAAAAAAATATTTTTCTTTTTTAGAAAATTTTATTTTGTCATATAGTTTGTAGGAAAAATATAAAACTTTTCGTAGGGTCATTTTTACAACTTTTCATTTTTTAAAGAGCGGTCCGGGTGCGGGATTTTGTCTTGACTCGTTTTTGGGTCAAACGAACTCCGTTTTCGGTCTAGTCTTTTTCATTCTTCGTTATTTGTTCCCTAGAGTAGTTTAGAAGTAAAAATTTCTTCGTAGGGTTAATTTTAAAGATTTTAGGTTTTTCCCCCTTTGTTCGGGCAATGGATGATTACCCTTGCATGTGTCTAACCTGGGACACCCGTAACCTGACTCAAATGAAACTGTGTTTGCTTGACTAATGTCAGTCCAAGACAAACAGGGACGTCAATCTCGATAGATCTATCCATAACATTCGCGCTTACAAGTAATTAACGGTTCATGATAAATCGGGTAGATGGCAACTTGGGTTAAATCGGGACTTAGACCAATCAGTAATGAGTAATTGCACTTGTATTCATACGTTTGAAATAAGCAATGTTCTCACCCCAAAAGATGATTTAAAATAGTAGAGTAGGGGCTATGAAAACTCACCTTGTCAGTTAATCGCTTGGAATTGGTAATGGATTAAGGCATGTCAAATAGCGACTCAGTCAAACACCTAAGTAATTATGACAATTCTGAGTTTACATTCTAAAACTTAATGTATGCAGTGTATTATGCAACATGGTCAAGAGGAAGGGTTGTTTATGAGGTAATGTTCTATGTTTTCAAAGTATTGATCAAACCGTTGGCTCTATGGACGACTTTACGATTACAAGTACCTATACGGGAACTACTACTAATATGTGTCGTAACTTATGTCTATGAGTCCATGTGATTTATATCTAAAGAAAATATAAACATCATTTGTAAGTTACAAAGTTTATATATATTTCTTATCGCGTTTTAATTAATTTTACGATCGTAGACCGTTAATTAATTTATGTAATTATCGAGATTTTACATATCACGTTACGCTGATTCGTTGTACATTTCAATATATAAATAATATATATATATAAATATATAATATATATATATATAATAGAGGGTTCCCTTGATATTTTATTTTTTTTTTTTTTTTTTGTTATTTTTTCTAAATATTGATATATATATATATATATATATATATAACCTTTAAATATATATTTTTTTAACGTTAAGGATTTTTATATTAACCGCGTTAAATTTTTTTAAATTAATATTGTTCTTATTGACTCCAATTCGTCGAAGGTTCGTTGTTTCATAACATTTTGAGAAAATTCCTTTAACCCGTTTCGTTTGGAGTCTCGAAGAGGGACAAATGAAAGACTCGAAAACATGCACATTTCTATATTTCTTTGGTGTCAAAATTTACAATAAATAAATCACAAGTATTATTTCAATAAAAATGTAATCCCCACAAATCGAATGTCCAACCCACTTTCCCTTCCTTTTTCTGATATTTTGGGTCGAGCACAGTGGGTTATACCCACATGGTTTTGTGTCATCTTCTACCTCATATATATATAATGTCACATGTTCCTTTCCTTTTCTTTTTGCTACCCTACTGACGCAACAATAGTGAGTTCAACACTCACTGTTTTCTTTTCCTTTTTGCTGCCCAACCAACGCAACACAAGCATGTATATATATTTTGTATATGATTATGACTTGTGTGTTTAACAACTGGATGGCTAAATTTTGAGACACCAAGCGACCTCTTGTTTCATGCAGAACACGCAGCCGCAACAGCAAGCAACGCTTGCCATGACTCGTTTGCTAGCATGCGGTACAAGTGAAACCTTGGTATGAAACAGCAAGCAAGAGTTGCTTGTTCTTACAGCGTCTACGACGCACCCACAACGAGTAAGACGCGGCTTGGGTTTCTCTATCTCGGTTTTTCGCTGGTTCAAGCCCAGGTTTGCAACAAGTCGAGGGTTATCACCTTATATATACCTGATACCTGCATACTTCCTTACATCTAGACTTTGCAAGTTGTATCTCACGAAAGATTTTAAAATCTCACATGTATTATAATATAACCCACATGGCAATTTTTCTTTTCCTCTTTCTGATTCACATCGCAGCCAACAGTGGGTTTGACAGCCATTTGTTGTAGTGTCTTCTTCTTGTCACTCACGCACCCATATTTATTTATATCAGGTTTTTTGTGTTACATCTCAAGGTTCTATTCTTAAAAGGCAAGTCGTGTAAACATCGTGAATAGTCGAGGTTTGTTAAACTACAAAGTAAAGATCATACTTATGACAAGCATTAATGGTGATGTCGACTTACCGAGGTCCAAGCTTGTCGAATGACGGTGAGAGAGAAAAGATGGTGGTAGGGGTCGAACTACACTTGGTTGCTACTCCTTCTAAGCCGACGCCCACTTAGTTCTTGCACTCAACGAAACTTGAACTCAAACCGTATAGTTTACTTATTGTTTTCAGATTTTAGTTGTGATACATTTGTTCATGCACGGTTCCTCTTTTATACTCAAATCGCTGGCTTAGTTACTGATATATTGCATGTGAACGTATACTATACACATTGTTGCACCAGGGTGATGATTCTAATACTGTTGGTCATCATTTTCTTTTCATAATACTATTAGAGAATCTCTACTATTCCTTCCATTTGAAATTGTATCAGTTGTATAATACGTATCATGTGATAGAAATTCTCAAAATAAGAAAATGGGTATGGTAGTGTGTAAGGATTTGTAATGATAGTGTTTTCTCATTATGTATTGGTTGCTATATGTATTTATATGTATATATCTAATATGGGTTTTTATATGCTTACATATGTGTATATTTCCTTTGAATTTAATTAAAGGTTTTCATGGTTATTAAGTTGAACGTAGATGGTTTTTATAAAGTGCTACAAGTAAATAGCCTTGTTTCACAAATGTGAAATAAGTACAATTTTTATCGTTACGCGTTCTAAAATATCCTTTTAGACACAGGGGCAATAATGGTGATATTCGCGTGCAAATCAAACCTTCCATGACAAAAAGTAGTGCATGACGATCATAATATGACTTCTCGTTGAAATTAACGGTAAATCTTGCAAACTTGCAGTACATAACTTTCACTTAACGAAAAGAGAAATCTAATTTCTTACGGGGTGCCACAAAGAGTCTTACGCATTATCTTTGTGATGTTTCCAGAACATTAAGAGTGATACTCTTTAGTATTTTACAATGACGAATGGAAATCCTTCTAGTGTTAACATCAAACATTTTAGGTCAGAATTTGACCCAATTGTCCCTAAAAAGTATTAAAAAATAAAATAGCCTAAATTACTCTCTGAATAAATAGTGAATTACTTAGTAATAAATAAATCAGTGAGTGTGGTAAAAAGCTCTCTCAACATCAAGCTTCAGGGACGTCGAAGACCAAATGAAGAAATACTTTACCTTACTGATGCGATGTCGGTTAATGAAGTACTCGAGCTACAAACAGTAGGATAGTCATTAAGATTTGACAAATGTCTCCCTGACTCTTGATATCTATCTCCCCGAAGAAACAAACAAATTTGGGCGGGGACTTTCAAAAAAAAGTTAAACAAGTCTAACAAGTTGCCATAAATGTGGAAACAAGTGTCGTCACTATTTATAAAGTATGGCTGTTGCTTTTCCAAAAAGGGAAGCATTTATTAGAAGATGTAATTCTCTAGAGGATGCATGACACATCTCAATAACATCAAATGTTACCCTTGTATTTTCCACTATATAGGAAAAGTTTGTAATATAGATGAAAAGTGATTCTAAACAAACAAAAACATGATACGAATGTAGTATAGCTGATAGGATCCTCCTCTCATTGAAGTATAAGCTTAGATTTTTTTCATGAGAGTTTTATTTGCCATTCAATTGGGATAGTGTTCCATAACTATCCCTTGTAAATCTTTGATCATTTCTAATAAGATTTATAAACGTTGAAAAGTACAAATAAGAATTATAAAGCATTGAAATGTACAATTCATGTTATTGGTTGTCAAATGGGTCTTGTGTAAAACTTGTTCTTAATTTCTTAAAGTATTTATGTTTTTCTCAAATTTTTTAACCAACAAGTGGTATTCGAGCATGTGGGTTAATCTCATAATCCAGATCTGCTTTGTCTTGACTACTAATAACTTAAAAAAAACCTTTCACTAGAAGAACCTTTAAAAAAATTGGTACCAGTATGCATACTCGAGTTGAAAAACTTGAGGAAAATAGGTTTAATAAGTCCTGATGTGTGTAAAACTCACACACATGAAATGATCAAAATTCAATCCAAGTGTGTTTACTTCAAAAAATTCAAAAATTGCTACTAAAGTTGCAAGTTTTGAGGGGGAGAAACACTTTTGAATGACTAGTTTAGATACCTAAACACAATCACCAAAACCCCACATATAACCCTGCACAAAAAACATCACATCCACCTCAAACAACAATACCATCACTAAAATCATGACTCACCCAAAAACCCATATCCTGATCATAACCCTTAACCCAAAACAAAAAAAGCAGTCGACGCAATCCTAAACATCATCATACCAGATCGAGATCCAAAAACAAAAAACAACATCACTAACACCACAACATATACAACATAAATCAATACACAATAACCAAATCCCTTCCAACAAGACTTTCACCCAACAACCAAAAACTCAGATCTCAATCAAGAAAACAAAAAAAATAAAAAAATAATCACTTTCATCCAAATGGAACCCTAGATCTAGCGACACAACTTACCAGAATAAAAAAACATCATCATACCTATACAACGACGGCAGTCACAACTCCGGTAGGGCGATGACAGTTAAGTTCTTGACTCAAAACCCTTTATACCACATAACACATACCAACTGAATAAAGTGGTATGTAAACCAATATTTATTTGAACTCCACACTGAACCCAAATGAGTATTCGAATCCAGGCCAGGCTGAGTGACAAAGGTAGTTATCATAAGTATGTATTACTTCAGTGAGAAAGTTGTGTAATAGATGGGCTGATTAAGAATCCGCGGATTAAAACAAGTTTGTTCAGTATTGTGAACAAAACTGATGAACAAAAAAGGAAGTGTAAAGTTCAGTGGGTATGAGTTTGGAGATGAAAAGATTTTGGAGTCTGAGCCAATGTGTATAAAAATTAGTATTAAATCCACGACACTAAACCCGAGGGAATGAATAAAAAAACCCTCGCAAAACTGAACCCTTAGCTCCAAACCTGAACCTCAAGGTCTGAACCCTCAAATTGAACCCCGCCACAACCCTTGAACCTGGTGATAACATTCCCTGAACCCTCCACAACAACCTGACCGTAACCTGAATCTGATGGTTTAAAAATTTGGACCCTGATCCTGAACCTCGGTCAGTGAACTCACTACCTAAACACGTTCCCTGACCCACTACCTGAACTTGAACCCAATCAATGAACTCACTACCTGAACATGTTCTGATAGCGGAATTTTGCAAAACCACAAAAGTTTTACAATCCTGCTAGGCAGTGTACCTAATCATTGTAGTGTAGTATAAGCAAGACTCGGGGGATTGATCGTTCTCTAGGAGAATAGTGAGGTAGGTTGTATGTTATTAAGATCTAAAGATTGAGAGAAGAGTATTTTTGTGTTTTTATGTTTTTATGAAATCAAATAAAATCAATATGTTGAGAGAAGGGGGTTTAAACTAAACTAAAACTAATCCTAATTATGCAAGAAAAGTAAAATTGGCAGGAACTCTTATAGCTAAACAAACGTGCTTACTTAATCATGCATTACTCCCTAGTTGATTCCTCTAACTCATTTCCCTATCACCCTCGTTAGTGTTATGTGTAAGTATTCCCCTTATTCAATTACTAATTGGTCAGAAACGCACCTACGCGATCACCTAAGAAGGCAACTTCTGAAAACGCTCTTCCCACCCAATAGTTAAACCACGCGCATTAAATACTTAATTAGCTATCTTCCTAAACGCGAGGGTTTCATTTTAGTTCTAAGCACGTTTCACTAGACATTTTCGCACACAAAATAAATTGCAGCTAGTTTTCTAATGCCTAACGTGCACACCACTAACAAGAAGCAACAAATTAGAGTTCTCAACTAAGTTTCATTCAATCATAAGCAAACTCATATAAATTTAGCCTAACATGTTAACAAGAAGACAAAAGCAATTAATCATCAAACACATAGACATACTTGAATGATTAATAAATAGATTACTTATCTTCAAACCAACATGAGAGTATATAAGTACAAGGGACATAAAAAGCTCTAAAAATCATCTATAATGGTTGCACTATAGCTCTCTGATGTGTGCGGTTGTCGTAAAGACTTCAGCACGAAGTTTTACAACTCCCTAGGCAGTGTACCTAATCGTTGTAGTGTAGTATAGGCAAGACTCGGGGGTTGTTATCGTTCTCTAGGGGAATAAGTTAGGAAGGCTCGATCAAGATCTAACAGAGGTCTATGGGGTTGAGAGAAGATTCTTTTTCTATTTTTATATTTTTATGAAAGCAAGTAAATATCATGGTTTGAGAGGTTGGTTTGTTTAACTAATTAAACTAAATATAATCTAATCTATTGGTGATAACTTTATGATAAAAAAGATGTATTTACTTAATCATGTACTACTCCTTAGATTGCTTCTCCTAATCCTGTTGTTTTGTCACACTTGTGATGATCTGTGTAAGTATTTCCTAAGTCATGAATGAATTACACGAACCCGCCGTCTATTTAATATTCCGTTAAGGCAACGCACAAGTAAGGTAGTATGAAGACTATTACAAGGCCCATAATAGTATATTAAATGAAATTGAAATATCTTAAGAGGGATCAACCATATTTGGGGTAAGGTAGTATGAAGACTGTTACTGATGGTATCCTTTCTACACACTCGCGTTTCCCTAGAAGTCTATGCCAATTTAATATCTTATGGCTAGTTTTCTAAAGCCTAATGCGCATATCCATCACAAGAAGCAAAATTAAAAGGATCTAAAATCTAAGTTTCATACAATCATAAGTAAATACAAAGGAGGGTTTAGCCTAGCAAGTTATAAAGAAAGCAAGAACATAAATCAATCAAACAACACATAGACATATTTAATGATTAAAGATAAACAATCTTACTTGATTAAAACATGGATTAAGGTCATTTACAATAGGGTTTTGAGGCCCTAAAGACGACCTAAAAGCTGCTAGAATGATTAGGATTCGTCTCCCAAAAGTTATACAAAGTTACACACTCAAAACCCTAAAATCAGTTTTCTATATATACAAAAAGCATTGCGACGGCGTCGTGTTATAGTCGTGATGCCGTCGCCAAGTAGAATCTTCTAAAGTCGTTTTAAGTCGGCTACGTCCTGACGCCATCGTCAAATCCATGACGCCATCACCATAAAAATCCTGACGCCGTCGCTTGAAGCCTGCGACGCCGTCTCCACGCTCTATAAGCACAATTTCTTCAAGATAAATGGTGTAGAGTCGTAGTCTTGTCCATTTCTTCTCCAAATGAGCACAAGTCACGTGTATTTTCTCCAAATGCCATCCAAGTGCTAAAAACCTGAAAACAAATGATTAAGCACATAATCTAGGCATATTTGCAATAAAATGACACCTCATCAAATACCCCTACACTTGGGATTTGCTTATCCTCAAGCAAATGTGCTTTTCTACCTAGACAATAGCAATATTGAGGGCATTTAACCTACTCTTTAAAAGCAGTTTACGACACAACCTCCTAGACCTCGTAATTAAAAGCACATAAAGTATATACTAGCACCCCACATAAGTGTTTAGGATTCTCTCTTTCTCTCGGCTGTATAATAAATTATAACAACTATGGGAAACGGAAAATTAACACTCATTACTTGTCATAACATATAAATTACCATAGGCTTGGTAAAGGATCAAACCTCCACCACTAGGCGCAAGTATTAATCATTACTATCAAAGAGGTCTTTTAAAAGGTTGTGATGTGTAGGTGTAAGAGAACATTAAAGGAAACGAAAAAGATGGGATATATTTTGGGAGTGATTTTGGGTGAATTTGGGGTGAAAGGGTTAGCTAATTATTTATACGAATACACACTGGTTTGGTTGCTAAGACAAAGACCCGGACAAGATATACAAACTCTACAAAACTCTACAGCAATCTCTTTATTTATCTTTTCTTGACTCTATGATAAACATAAACATAAGCAAATAGCAGCCCATACATTTTTTTCACTCTCTTTTATATATATTTTTTTCGAATTTTTTTCTTTCTTTTTCATATATATATATATATATACTGTACACTTTTGCCCTGCCATTGCTTAAACATATAATACATCATGCGGGTTTATAGATACACCCCTACACTTGAACTTTTACATACTTGATATTACAATCTAACTAATGACCTGAATTGAGTTGGATCAAAATAACATGAAGATTATTTGACAAACATATGGGGGTATTGACTTAACTTTTGTTCTCCAGTCTTTCGCAAAATGAATACTACCATGAATCCCAATCGTCCCAAAACTGTAGTTACAAGGATAAGGACTTAGCAACCGTGTACTCAATAATTAACTTGGGTTAAAACAATAATATACTAAAAGCGAGTACATACAAGGTAGGCTAAGGCGGTTCAAGGGTTAACAATGCTCTTCATTAATAGTCCGGCTTAACCAAAAAATTACGAGAACTGTGAAAAGGATAGGCTCGGAGGGTTGTACAAGGGGAGTCTTGCACTAAAAATGAGTGCGAAGCACGGGTGTGGGATAGTTATATGATCGATGTGACCATCAAAACAAATACAGGTTTAAAACATGGGTTAATCCTAGTGCCTCTTATCTAGTAAATCCTAATACTTACTATGCGGTCTCGGGATGCATCACAAAAACAAGTTCTAGAATTTAATACACTACCAGTACACTCATATAATTTAATACCGATACCAATGTTCCAGAAAAGGCGACAAAGACCATACGTACACATCTGTAACGATGGAATAGACACATATGACTGCATTTGAACCTTAACTCGAACAAGCTAAAGGTATAAACTATCTTGGGTATCAAAAACGGATACCCGAATTCCTATAGATCTAAAGACGAACCTCACATTTTTAGGTTAGAATTCTGAGAGTTTTTATGCTAATCATATAAATTCATATCCATGAGACGCTATTAATAATCGGTTTTCGTCGGTGTGTGTCATAATTTTTTTTAAATTTTGGTTAAAATTACCTTTTATGCTATGTTTCGATATATTACCCATCATTTTAAAGACAAAGCAAATGACAATTGAAGGAATAGTTTTAAGGCTTATTTCCCCTACACTTATGTTGAACATTGTCCCCAATGTTCTATAGAAGTACCGTAAAAACGAATAAAGGGAAAAGAAAACAAGTAAAAGAAACTAGTACTCCCCTGGTTTGCTCAATAATGGAGAAGAAACATGCGATAACTGGTTAAATCATCCTCCAAGAATCGTCTAATGAAACTTTCTAAGAACTTCCAAGCTTGTTCTCATCAAATATAACCTATAAATCAAAGACAAAGACAACTACACCAAGCATAAAATTAGCGGGATAATGATATATACAACAGAATTTTAGGGTTGACTCCATTAAAGCAGTAAAGATAGGATAAAACTGATGATGTAATCATAGGTTTCTGTAGGTTTCACAAGAAAATTACAAAATTTAGCTATTGCAGATTTTATCTTTCGAGAATAATTGAAAATTTTCAAATTTTCAAATTTTTATATGGATGGGGGCGTGACGCCGTCAGGATTAATCCTGACGCCGTCTCCAGTCACTGTAAAGATTTTTCCTTCGTTTTTCTTGAAAAGTTTCCTGCACACAATTTTGTTAGTTAAATCCTGTGTAAAATACTGAATTAAACCTGAGATTAATCATTACAATCATATAACTCGAAACTGACTCGAATTAATCTAAACAATTTATTTTAAATGTTTGAATTGGTTCTTATAAATCGGCTATTTTCCCCTATACTTATTTAATGGAAAATACCTTTGATTGTCAATAAGACGAATTTAAAAACAAAGCAAAGCATGATTACAAAAATGATTCAAACATAAAAGAATAAACGAAAAGAATTAAAACACAAAACACTCCTAAATGCGGGAAAATTAAATATTGGGTTGCCTCCCAAGAAGCGCTTTTCTTTATTATTGAGTCTTGTAGCTAGACTCGAAGTTACACATCCTTACGTGACTTCTCCTTCATCGTTCATTTCACTTTCAACTTTGACGAGATCGAGATGTTTGTTTTTGAAGTTTTTGCTCCTCCATTGGTCAAACTCCATCTCCTTTTCTTGGTGAAGTTTTATCCTTTCCTCCCATTCCAGGACTAGCCTATTCACGGTCATGGTAGGGGCTATAGGCTCTACATCGTTCTTAATTCCTTTCTCGATCTTACAGAGGGATTTAGGTATCCTATGGAAACTCATCTTACTCTTTCCAGATCTCAAAGTTACGATTCCTTTATCAAACTTAATCACGGCTTTAGTGGTAGTCAAGAATGGTGTTCCTAAGATGAAGGGTCTCTTTTCATCCTCTTTTATATCTAGGATTACAAAGTCAACGGGGTACACATAACTAGCAACATTAACAAATATGTCCTCTGCTATTTCTAAAGGGTAGATATATGAATGGCTAGCTATGGAGAGTCTAATGTCTGTTTCAACAGGCCTTTCGTCGGTTAGTTTCCTGTAGGTGGAGAGAGGCATGACGTTCACGTCGGATCCTTAGTCTACTAGGGCGTTCTTGTATTTCAAGCCTCCTATGTTACATGGAATTTCGAAATTTCCTCTAGTGTCCTCCTTTGTTATCCTTAATTTTATATAAGTCGAACAAGAATGTTATCGGTCTTATTAGTCATAATTAGTCTTGTAAGTAATAGGCTAGTCGGGTTCAACGGGCTTGGTTTGTGATCTAATATTGTCCGTGTTTCGGGCTCAAAGCCCAAGATATGCCAAGCCCGGCCCATGTAGAAAGCCCATACGCCTACTACTTGGCATTGGGTATAAATAGAACCCTCTCCACACATGGAGAGGGTGTTGGTTACCATTTGCATAGTTTTTGTGTGTGTAATCTTCCACCTCTAGTTTTCTCTCTAATAAATCTTCCAACTTTTCTCTTATCTCTTTTCTACTTTTTGCTTATTGGTATAGCTTATGTTGTGAAATGGATTAAGCTTTTGGGATAACACTTGGTATCATTCACCACGGGTGGGTTTAGTTTTCTTTTGATTTCGTTGTAGGTATTTCGGTGTGGTTTCGTCGTGGTTTAGTGTTTGTAGTCTTTGTTGTTTCGGTTTTATAAGCTTATTGGTTCGGCTTTGTTTCTTGGCTTAAAAGTTTTTATTCGTGGTCATTTCTTGTGTGGCTAAGACAAACGCAAGGTCGGAAAGAGGAAAATAACAAGTGGTTTTTTTTGTTTGAACCGAACGAGTGATTTTCTTGTTTGGATCGAACGAGTGGTTTTTGTTTGGACCGAACGAGTGAACTTCTTTCAAGGACCGAACGAGTGCACTTCTATCAAGGATCGAACGAATGAACTTCTATCAAGGATCGAACGAGTAAACTTCTATCAAGGATCGAACGAGTGAACTTCTATCAATGATCGAACGAGTGGTTTTTCTTATTGGAGTCGAACTAGAGTGAACCGAACGAGTCATTCTCTTGTTTGAACCGAACGAGATTATTTCTTTGAGGATCGAACTAGAAGATTGTCTAACAGGACCGATCTAGTTTATTCTTTCCAGGGCCGAACGAGTGAAATCCAGTGAGGATCGAACTAGAATTTCTTGAGGGACCGAACTAGTGTTTCATTGAGGACCGAACTAGCTTCTTGCTTTAGGACCGAACTAGATAGGATCGAACGTGTCTCTTTGCTCAAGGACCGAACGAGCAAATCTACAAGGACCGAACTAGATAGGACCGAACTAGTAACCTCATTGAGAACCGAACCAGTGAACCGAACTAGCAGAGGACCGAACAAACAAATTTTATTTTTACGGTTTCTTCTTAATTTTGTAAAATCCCGCGAAAGATACAATTTTTCTCGGTTTTAATCACATATTTGTAAAATCCCGTAAACGTTAATCAATTTCAAATCCACAACAACAATCACTTTACCTACTTAAGATCCGATATCCATTCATAACATCAAAATGTCAAATTCAAATACCAATCTGCAAACTCAATCATCGAATGCTCTTCATAATGCTATTATGGAAGTGGGTAGCAAAGATCGTCCACCAATGTTAGCACCGGGTAATTACGTTCAGTGGAAATCCAGAATCAAGAGATACATTGACACCAAACCTAACAGTGAACTCATCCACTATAGTCTCCAAAATCCACCATACATATATCAATGGGCTGAGAAAACAGTTCCAGTTGCTGAAGGTAGTTCTGAAACAACCACAGAGAGGTATATGGAGAACTATAAGAATGTTTCACAAGAAATACGAGATCAATCTTACATTGCCATGAAATCAACATGCACCCTAGGAACTGACAACCTCCTGTTATGGATTTCCTATCTAAACTTGCTCCTGCATATTCACTGTCAGTATATGCCACCAAATCAAAAGGTGAATCCTTAGGATACCAAAGGCCCAACTTAGGTTGACCTTTTAAGTATATAAAGATCCTTTTCATAGCATGAAGAGGTGAAAACATTAGGATTGACTGGAATCTTTTGGCCAAGCACATACTGTCAAACATATATCAAGGCCTCGAAAGAAGTTAGATACAATCATTGAATCCAATCATTAATCTATATAAATGTTCATATACATCTTTACCATCTGCATCTTTGAGCAAAGCCTTTTGAGTTTCCATAGGTGTTCTTGCTGTCTTGATATCACTAAAACCAAACTTGTTCAAAATCTCATTCACATACTTGTCTTGACTAATGAAAATCCCATCTTCCTTCTGCTTCACTTGCAGACCTAAGAAAAATATGAGCTCTCCCATAGAACTCATTTGGAACTTCTTATGCATCATCTTCTCAAACTCAGTACACATCTCCTTCCTTGTAGACCTAAAAATGATATCATCAACATATACTTGAACTAGACAAATATAACTTTTTAACCCTTTGATAAACAAAGTCTTGTCTATCTTTCCTCTCTGAAACCCATTGTCCAACAAATAAGTTGACAAGGTTTCATACCAAGCTCTAGGAGCTTGATGCAATCCATAAAGTGCCTTTTCTACTTTGTATACTTTGTCTGGAAAGTATGGATCTTCAAAACCAGGTGGCTGACACACATAGACTTCCTCTTCAATCTTACCATAAAGAAAAGCACTCTTGACATCCATCTGATACACTACAAAGTCTTAAATGAGGCATAGGCTAAAAATAGCCTAATTGCTTCAATTCTGGCAACAGGAGAAAAAACCTCATCATAGTTTTATTCCTTCTTCTTGTATGTATCCTTGTGAAACCAATCTTTCTTTATTTTTAATCACAATGCCTCTTTCATCCTTCTTGTTACTGAAAACCCATTTAGTCGTAATAGCTCTTTTTCCATTAGGTAACTCCACCAAGGTCCAAACTTCTTGTAACATTATTGTAGAAGCTCATCCTGCATAGCTTCTATCCAACTTGGATCCTTTAGTGCTTGAACTACCTTTTTGGGTTCTTCTTGTGATAAGAGCAAGTAAAAACAAGCGGCAATTTAGACTGTCTTATTTATGGTGTTTCTTCTTTATTCAAGAATAGTTGCTAAGACACCCAAGGTTCCTACAAATTCCTTGTCATTCATCTTGTTTAATTTAAGGTGCTGGATTCAATTTCTCTATTAATTTGTTTCATTGTGATAGGTCTTTGTGTATTCTGTGGTAGGAATAGGATTGGCTTGGAAGTATGTATCCAAATTGTTCATGTCAGCCCCTAAAATATCATCTTTAGCATCACTAAATCTGGCAATTTCTTCCAATTCAGGCATATTTGGATCATCAGCACATCCATAGACTATATTCTCAGCAACAACATTATCTACTATGCCAACAACATTAATAGTTGGACTAATAGTTTTAATATTATTAGTGTTGTTGACATGTGCATCATTCTCTTAATTTACTCTTGGCTCTATTGTACTTGTAACCTCACTATCCTCATTCCCTGGATCTTCAGCATCCTTCTTTTCCCCCCTCCCCTGATGGTTTGAATCCAGCATTAGGAGAATCCATTGAACTAGAAGAGAATGGTGGATCTTGACTCCATAATGGTAGCAATATGTACTCTTTTCCAGGTACTGTCTCCATTCTAGTTTTACCTGCATCATCACATGCTTTTGTACCTGCATTACCATTAGACTGATTTCACCTCTGTGAACACAACTTATATTTGATTGAATTTGTTAGAGCATCTATATAAAAAAGACAATTAGGTCCACTTCCTGCAATATTAGGTATATCCTCACTAATCTTAACATGCAGGTTCTCTTCTACTATCCTAGTTCTACTGTTGAATACTCTGAATGCTTTGCTATTGGTAGAGTATCCTACAAATAACCCTTCATCAACCTTTCCATCAAACTTACCTAGGTGATCTATGGTATTAAGGATTGTAAACAGGCCACCCCTACATTGGTCTCATGAAGCTTAAGGCAGGTTTTCTACCTAGAAAGATTTCATAAGGGGTCTTTTTGTGAGGCTTGAATAACTAACAACCTTATTTTGTTTTTTTTTTTTTTTTTTTTTTTTTTTTTTTTTTTTTTTTTTTTTTTGGACACAACAAGTTATATTAACTACTTCAGCCCAAAAAGTTGTTGGCAATTTTAAATCAGCTAGCATAGTCCTAGCAGCCTCTATTAGTGTCTTATTTTTCCTTTCTGCTACTCCATTTTGTTGTGGAGTCCTAGCAACACTAAATTCTCTCTTAATACCCTTCATTTCACAGAACTGATTCATGACCTTATTCTAATTCAGTCCCATTATCACAACTAATCACTTTCACCCTAAGGTCTATTAGATTTTATATGCTTGTTATGAATGTTTTAAGGATTTCACTAGTTTCATCCTTAGTGTCTAAAAAGAAAACCTAACTAAACCTACTAAAGTCATCTGTGACAACTAGGCAGTACATCGTTTTCATTAAACTCTTTATAAATGTTGGGCCAAATAAGTCCATGTGCAACATTTGTAATGGTTGGCTGATTGAACTGACAATTTTGGACTTACAAGAAGCTTTGTGTTGCTCTCCCTTCTGACAAGCAACACAAGTTTGATTAATTTCAAAAAGTTTTGAAGGTAAGCCTCTTACAAGGTTTCCCCTTACTCGTAATTATTTCATTGTTTTTGAAATTACATGTACCAGCCTCCAATGCCAAAGATTAGATTCCATGCTGGTGTGGTCATTTGCAAGAGACAAGTTATACCATCCAAGAAGTGAACAACATTCTTTAAATCAACATTGTACATGTTATCCTTTCTAGGAACTTTAAGCAAAACATGACTTTCATCAGTTAACTTAAAGTCTAGAGACAAAACAACACATGCGGTATCAGTAAAAAGAACACTATTCTTCTTGTTAAACATTTGTGAGACACTGAAGAGGTTAAACTTTACGTGTCCTTTAACAAATATACACATCTTAAAGTCTAATTTACCAGTTCATATTTAAACTTTCCCAGTAAATTTTCCCCTCCTTTGAATAACCCTCCAAAGGCAAAAATCATCCAGTAATTTCTTCAAAAATCTATAAGATAGGATCTGTTTCCTGTCATGTGCCTAGAGCATCCACTGTCAATCACTCCTTTATCCTTTAAATCTTGCTGTGGATTGCCCTGCACATAATGGTAGGAGAATTAGTTTCTTTTGGGGACCCAAGCCATTACTGACTTAGATCTGCCTTGTGCATCAATATAGTCAAATCTTTTAAAGGACATTGATGCACCATTTTTTCTAGAGACATAGACTAAGACTTTATTTTTTGGTCTCCAAACCCAACATGTTGAGGCTTAACAGCATTTCCTTTATTTCTCTTAACAACACTAAGAACTGCTTTTGGCCTAGCAGTATTAACTACTGCCTTTGGCCTAGCAGCATTAACATTTTTACATTTAACAAATATAACCCTCTTAATTAAAATTTCTGTTATTAGCTTCATTTTATTTTTGTTTAACAGTGCCTTGTCTATTTGGGATTGCTTCTTATATCATCCACATGTAGAAGATTGCTAAATTACTACACAGAGGATTTTACTATAAACCTGTTTGTTTATTACTACAAAATACAGATGTATACATGTTCAGTGATATGTGGATATAACGTACATGGTTACTTTTTTGAATTCACTAATTAATTATATGCAAAAACATTGTTAAATGTACAGGCCCTCAGAACTACAAGTAGTCTACGTTTTAGAAGGTAATCCTCTATTTTTGTTGTTCTCTTTTTTTACAAGCAGTCTCATTTTTCTTCATTCTTAACGCATCGTATAAATATGTTGCTATATGTCGCTGTCTAAAGGGTCAAGAGTGGGAAGTGTTTGAAGATTCTATGTTGTGATAATTTATTAAGTTTTATTTCTTCTTACCGGATTAACATTCATTTCTTTTTGTTCTTTATTCACTCTATAAAAATTTCACGTTGTTCGTAATTCATTAATCGTTACTTAATTTTTCACTTGGATACTCACAAAACAAGCCCGCCCATCGGGCGGGCTTTGCAACTAGTTCTATGAATATTATTATATATATATTATATTTATTATTTTATAGTAGTATATATTATATAATTTATATATTTTGTACACTTTTGCCCTGCCATTGCTTAAACATATATCACATGGGGTTTATAGATACACCCTTACACTTGAACTTTTATATACTCAATTATTTACAAATCTAACTAATGACCCGAATGTGTTGGATCCAAAATAACATGAAGATTATTTTGACCAACATATGGGGGTATTGACTTAACTTTTGTTCTCCAGTCTTCCGCAAAATGAATACTACCATGAATCCCAATCGTCCCAAAACTGTATTTATAAGGATAAGGACTTAGCAACCGTGTACTCAATAATTAACTTGGGTTAAAACAATAATGTACTAAAAGCGAGTACATACAAGGTAGGCTAAGGCGATTTGGGTGTAACAATTGGTTTAAGGGTTAACAATGCTCTTCATTAATAGTCCGGCTTAACCAGAAAATTACGAGAACCGTGAAAAGGATAGGCTCGGAGGGTTGTACTAGGGGAGTCTTGCACTAAAAATGAGTGCGAAGCACGGGTGTAGGATAGTTATATGATCGATGTGACCAATACAGGTTTAAAACATGGGTTAATCCTAGTGCCTCTTATCTAGCAAATCCTAATACTTACTATGCGGTCTCGGGATGCATCACAAAAACAAGTTCTAGAATTTAATACACTACCGGTACACTCATATAATTTAATACCGATACCAATGTTCCAGAAAAGGCGACAAAGACCATACGTACACATCTGTAACGATGGAATAGACACATATGACTGCATTTGAACCTTAACTCGAACAAGCTAAAGGTATAAACTATCTTGGGTATCGAAAATGGATACCCGAATTCCTATAGATCTAAAGGCGAACCTCACATTTTTGGGGTGGAATTCTGAGGGTTTTTGTGCTAGTCATATAAATTCCTATCCATGAGACGCTATTAATACTCGGTTTTCGTCGGTGTGTGTCATAATTTTTTTTTAAATTTTGGTTAAAATTACCTTTTATGCTATGTTTCGATATATTACCCATCATTTTAAGGACAAAGCAAATGGCAATTGAAGGAATAGTTTCTAAGGCTTATTTCCCCTACACTTATGTTGAACATTGTTCCCAATGTTCTATAGAAGTACCGTAAAAACGAATAAAGGGAAAAGAAAACAAGTAAAAGAAACTAGTACTCCCCTGGTTTGCTCAATAATGGAGAAGAAACATGCGATAGCTGGTTAAATCATCCTCCAAGAATCGTCTAATGAAACTTTCTAAGAACTTCCAAGCTTCTTCTCATAAAATATAACCTATAAATCAAAGACAAAGACAACTACACCAATCATAAAATTAGCGGGATAATGATATATACAACGAAATTTTAGAGTTGACTCCATTAAAGCAGTAAAGATAGGATAAAACTGATGATGTAATCATAGGTTTCTGCAGGTTTTACAAGAAAATTACAAAATTTAGATATTGTAGATTTTATTTTTTGAGAATAATTGAAAATTTTCGAATTTTCAAATTTTTACATAGATGGGGGCGTGACGCCGTCTCCAGTCACTGTAAAGATTTTTTCTTCGTTTTTATTGAAAAATTTCCTGCACACAATTTTGTTAGTTAAATCTTGTGTAAAATAATGCATAAAATCTGGGATTAATCATTACAATCATATGACTCGAAACTGACGCGAATTAATCTAAACAATTTATTTTAAATGTTTGAATTGGTTCTTATAAACTGGATATTTTCCCATACACTTATTTTATGCAAAATACCTTTGATTGTCAATAAGGTGAAGTTAAAAACAAAGCAAAGCATGATTACAAAAAAATAATTCAAACATAAAAGAATAAATGAAAAGAATTAAAACACAAGACACTCCTAAATGCGGGAAAATTAAATATTGGGTTGCCTCCCAAGAAGCGCTTTTCTTTATTATTGAGTCTTGTAGCTAGACTCGAAGTCACACGTCCTTACGTGACTTCTCCTTCATCGTTCATTTCACTTTCAACTTTGACGAGAGCGGGATGCTTATTTTTGAAGGTTTTGCTCCTCCATTGGTCAAACTCCATCTCCTTTTCTTGGTGAAGTTTTATCCTTTCCTCCCATTCTAGGACTAGCCTATTCACGGTCATGGTAGGGGCTATAGGCTCTACATCGTTCTTAATTCCTTTCTCGATCTTACAGAGGCTATGGAAACTCATCTTACTCTTTCCAGATCTTAAAGTTACGGTTCCTTTATCAAACTTAATCACGGCTTTAGTGGTAGTCAAAAATGGTGTTCCTAAGATGAAGGGTCTATTTTCATCCTCTTTTATATCTAGGATTACAAAGTCAACGGGGTACACATAACCAGCAATATTAACTAATATGTCCTCTGCTATTCCTAAAGGGTAGATATATGAATGGCTAGCTAGGGAGAGTCTAATGTCCGTTTCAACATGCCTTTTGTCGGTTAGTTTCCTGTAGGTGGAGAGAGGCATGACGTTCACGTCGGATCCTTGGTCTACTAGGGTGTTCATGTGTTTCAGGCCTCCTATGTTACATGGTATTTCGAAATTTCCTCTAGTGTCCTCCTTTTTTGTTATTTTTTTCTTAAGGATTGCTTCATAAACAGGCCCCCTAGGTAATAAATTATAGGTCTTCCGTTTCATTTTTCCTACTCTGGCTGCTGACAGGGAGTCATTAAACCTATGATTTTCTACAAGTCCCTCGATTATTTTTTCATTAATTCTATGCTTCAGGTAATACCCTACAGGCTGAGAGCTGGGTGCCTCCATTGCTTCTTCTTCATCAGCTTGTGTGAGTTCCTTCTCAACACTTTTGATTGGTTCATTTTTGGTCCCATTTTCAGCTTCATTCTCCTTCTTGGCTTCCTTTAATGGCATCTTCGCATCTGATCTGTTAGGGTTTTCAATGATATCGTTGGTCATTGCGTTATCATCGTTATTCTTTTCTTCCTCTCCTCTGATAAGAGAGATGGAATTTACGTTTTTGGTGACGGGGTGTTTAGCCTCTTCTCTCATTAATACCTTTTCAGGAGCCCTACTAGTCGTGAGATCCTTAAGAAGCCCAAACATCTCTGTCATCCTATTGTTGATCTCTTCTCGCTGTTTAAAAATGGCATTCTCAAACCTCTCTAACCTTTTGGTGTGTGCTGCCATGTAGTCTCGTACTCGAGCGTTGAAATTGGTTCCCAATGCCTGGGGCTGGGGGTTTGGACTGGTACGTTCACGGAAGGTGAAGGGGTTCTACTTTGGTGGCTCATTCAGGTTTCGTAGGTGAGGGTCTGAGTAAACTGCTTTAGCATATGATTGAGGGACGTGTCTTAAGCTTGGTTTAGGTGTCAGTCGTGACCCCTTTAGTAAGAAATTAATTTGGTCTTCGAGCTCAAGAAGTCTCTGGCCAGGTGTTTTTAGGGTGCTTTGAGGCGTAGAAATAGCTTTGACCGGTTTGACGGAGTCACTTGAGTCATTCTGGCCCTCATGGTCATAGAGGGCAAGGTTCTCAATGATTTCCCAAGATTCGTCGGCATTCTTAACCCGGAGTTTGCCGCAGGCGGCGCGGTTAATTTTGCACTTAAGATGAAAGGAGACATGGTCATAAAAAATTTGAATTTGAAGCCAACAATCGATGCCATGATGAGGGACTTTTTGGAGTAAGTCCTTAAATCGAGTCCATGCTTCAGAAAGAGACTCTCCTTGACGTTGTTGGAATAACAGGATGTCATTACGGAGGTTTGCAATCCTTCTCGATGGAAAGAATTGAGCAAGGAAACGAGTAGTAAGATCCTCCCATGTGGAGATAGATCCTGCTGGAAGATGTTCAAGCCAATTGCTAGCTTAATCGCGAAAGGAAAATTGAAATAAATGCAGGCGTGTTATTTCCCTATTTGCAACATCAAGGTCGAGTGAGTCCACAAGTTTTAAGAAATCCTTGAGATGTTGGTTTGGATCCTCGGCCCGAAGTCCGTGGAATGAGCATACGTTTTGCACCAATTGGATGGTGTCGGATCGAAGAGATACCACATTGTTTCCTTCGGGGAGCTCAATGGTGTTCCTATAGCCTTTGTGGCTAGGTCTGAAGTAATCTTCAAGAGTACGGATAGGGTTTTCGTCTCCCATGGAGGTCAACGAAAATGGATTACAAAACAAATAACACAAAGAAAAGATAGACCACAAGAAAACTAATACACTAAAAATAAAAATCTCACTTGATAGGAATCAAGCGAGTAGACCTATGTTAAACAATGGTCAAAACCTAACTATTCCCCGGCAACAGCGCCAAAAACTTGATGTGTGCGGTTGTCATAAAGACTTCAACACGAAGTTTTACAACTCCCTAGGCAGTGTACCTAATCGTTGTAGTGTAGTATAGGCAAGACTCGGGGGTTGTTATCGTTCTCTAGGGGAATAGGTTGGGAAGGCTCGATTAAGATCTAACAGAGGTCTACAAGGTTGAGAGAAGATTCTTTTTGTATTTTTATATTTTTATGAAAGCAAGTAAATATCATAGTTTGAGAGGTTGGTTTGTTTAACTAATTAAACTAAATATAATCTAATCTACTAGTGATAACTTTATGATAAAAAGATGTATTTACTTAATTATGTACTACTCCTTAGATTTCTTCTCCTAATCCTGTTGCTTTGTCACACTTGTGATGATATGTGTAAGTATTGCCTAAGTCATGAACGAATTACACGAACCCGTCATCTATATAATATTCCGTTAAGGCAACGCACAAGTAAGGTAGTATGAAGACTATTACAAGGCCCCTAAGAGTATATTAAATGCAATTGAATATCTTAAGAGGGATCATTGATGTATCGTTGTGTGGTTGTAATTTATGTTTTCAAGTTTTAAATTATTTTGCCGACTTAACCAGAAACAACACTTTAACGGGCAGTATACCCGGTCAGATGGGAGTTTCGTAGCAAGTAGGGTGTCGATCACTAAGAACGAGAAACAATCTTTCAATTTATTAATATTTTGGTTATTTAAACTAAGTTAATTTTATTCTATGTTAAACCTATGCTAAACCTATGTTAATCCTAAATATAACGGATAAAGGGGTTTTCAGCCTGAGAGACTAGCACGAGTTTTGTGGTGACTAAAATCAACTTAAGATACTAAAACACACGCAAGCAAATTAACAGAAGATAAAAGAGCGGTCTAGCCAAATATAAGAAAACTATATTAACCATTATTAATCTAATCAGAACGTTGGTTTATTTATTTAGTGCAATGATTACTTATCTCGAGGCGGCATATCATTCTTAAGACTTAGGCGGTACTTCTTCCTAAGTCCTAGATACATATAATTCTGTCACAATTAAACGCATCCGCATAAAGCATCCTTATTTGCTTATTATAATCTATCTTAGGGATTAAAGCAATGGTGATCTTGTTAAACCCTAGCTCATAGAGACTTTACCCACTTACTGCTTAAAGGAAATTCATACACTAGTAGAACACTAACCAAGTCTTTACCAATTAATCGAGAACGTACTCGTTGATCTCAAGGTCACCCGTTGGTCCAACTAAGCTCACAATCTAAGGGCAAAGATAGGTCGTTATTTGTGATCCTATTGGTCTAGATGTATAAATCACTATATGGGGAGCTATCTCGGCATCTAGATTACTTGGTCCGTATCACTAGATCCCGTTGAATGATAGGTCACATACAAAAGCACGTAAACAAGTATAAACTGATAAACATAAACAAGCAATTAACGATAAATTAAGCAATCGAGATAAACAAACCAAACATTTAGATCTTTATAATAATGGCTAATACCCGAAGGTATTAGCCTTCAAACATCATAATCAATATAAGAGTAATAATTTAGCCAAGGTAAACTAACCGAGTTACATTGTAGTACTTAGTGTCACACACAGATGTCGATGTGGATAATTTCAAGAGGTGTTGTACTTCTTATACTTTTGCAGTCAGGTATAGAGTACATATAGATTTAATCTTGCATCGTTCTTCAATCAACAACAGTGCAAGCTTAAGTAACAAATTTGGGGGATTTTACTTCATATTCAAGTTTGGTATATCGGGTTTACTTCACCAAGTGATCACAATAATAGCCGATAGAATATGAGGTTGGTAAGTTAGCCAGAGAGTTTAAAGGTTGAGATGTAATCAAAAATTCTCATGTGATATTATTGTGCTATTTCAAGACAATGGTACTTCACAGTCTAAGCAAATTCTTCAAAGTTCTTCAACGAAATTCATATACAAGACCTTGATTATACCAAGTTTTCTTGATTCTTGCTTCATCTCCTACTACAGTTTCTGAAGTCAAGAGGGTAATGGTTCATTTGGATTTTAATATTTGTGCTTAAGACAAGAACTTCTTGAGTATATAGACGTACACGACAATGATGTTTCCGAGAGTTCGCAACCATCATGGGGGAAAATGTGTACATCCGGGACTTAGTTGACTTTGATGTTACCATGTCAACTTCCAGGGGAAAGTAGTGTATACTACTTCACTTAGAATGGTTTGTGAAGTATACTACATAAGTGGGAAGAATTGTTGCTGATTTCTCGCATGTACCCCCAAACGGATATTCACCAAGCCCTAATGACAAGAAGCAGTGGTGTTTGGTGTGGTTTTTCTTCTACAAAATTCCACTGTGCACTTTAATGACAAATAGAAGATTGGTTAAGCTACATCAATGTTTCAGAATCTGCTCAAGATAGGGATGTTGGTTTGGGGGGAAGCTGATTCAAAAACTTTGCCAAAAAGGAGTCTATAAAGAAATCTTTTCATACATGTTGCATGGATTGGGTGGAAGTTAATCTAACTCATGCATACTACAATGGTTCTAGATCAAGTAAAGACAATGAAGAACCAAGCTGGAGTACAAGTTTCAAGACCAGGAGAACTCAGAAGACATCTTCAGCTTTGGAAGTAATTTGGAAGACTTTATTTTATTGTAATTGTACTTGATAGGAACATTGTAAGTAATTCCGTATGTCCATATATTGAGGGAAGATTGTTAGCCTTAAAATATGTTGACTTATACGGAATTACACTAGTTATCATTAGGCAAGACCCACAGGGACTAGAACTGTTAAGTTAGAATAGTTTCCCTTATCTTGACATATATATACTCCCTCCATACTTCCATAAAGGGGTGAGGATTCATTTTAAATCTCATAAGGCGTGTGTTGTTTCTCTCTCTAAAAGCACACACATCTTTCCTTTCTCTCTCTAAATAATAAAATGGCTTCTTATTTGTTTCATCCTCCCCGACCTCCGGATCTTGTTTAGCTAGTGATATCTTATTATTAACAAACTAGTTGTGCAAGAAAAATCAAGGTAAAACGTCCAAAAGGGTGTGCTTTTGGTGATTTTTGTTGGAAAAATACGTTTTGTTTGTAGGAAGCGAAATATGTTTTGAAGGAAGCGAAACATGTTATGCAGCTAGCAAAATATGTATGTAAGCAATATGTGTAAGCTAAATATGTAGGTTAGTGAAATATGAAAGGTTGACCTCAAGTGATTTATGTCATTTCTAGGAAATGAAACTCTGCTTAATTTTTCTTAGGTCAAGCGAAATCTGTTCAAGCATAACATGTTAGCAAGCAAAATATGTTAGCAAGCGATTTATGACAAGTTGTTAGTTTAAGCAAAATACGTAGTTGTGTAAGACGAAACTCTGTCCAATTTTCATATTTCAAGCGAAACATTACATCGTTATATTCCAAGCGAAACATTACATCAAACGAAACATTACATAATCAACAAAAGATTTTAATTTTCTACGGTTTGTCTTACTTTGTAAAATCCCATGAAATATTTGGATTTCTTGGTTTTAGTGAAGATTTGTAAAATCCAGTGGAATATCAATCCTAATCACCAACAACAACAACCCTTAATACAATCCTCCTTTATTATCGTTCGATCAATTTTTAATCATTTCACTGTTCAATTGAAGCAAGATGACTACTTTAGCAGAACACGTCATTGTTGCTGGAGCTGAGAACCGTCCTCCAATGCTTGAGAAATCAATGTATGATTCATGGGCAAGTCATATACGTCTATTCATAAAGGGAAGAAACATGGTAGGATGATGCTTGATTTAATCGATAATGGTCCATTGGTTTACCCAACTGTTGAAGAAAATGGGTAGACTAGACCTAAGAAATACTCTGTACTCACTGAAGCACAACAACTTCAAGATGACTGTGACGTTCAAGCAACCAATATCATTTTTCATGGTCTTCCACCCGATGTGTATGCACTTGTTAATCATCAAGAGGCAACTAAGGATATTTAGGATAATGTTAAGCTACTAATGAAAGCCATTGAATTATCATACCAAGAACGTGAATGCAAATTGTACAACTTGTTTGATAAATTTGCTTTCGTTCTGGGTGAAACATTGTATGAGTATTACTAGAGATTCTCTCAGCTGATCAATGACATGCATACTATTGGGATGACTATGCAACAAGTGCAAGTCAATACAAAGTTTCTGAATGCTCTTCCTCCGGAATGGAGCAAGTTTCTGAATGCATACCTCAATCAACATGAACGACATGCTAATGAAGAACGTATCATGCATGAAAGATATCCAGATCCTTTAGCATTGGTAGCTAACTCTCAAACTCTTTACAATCCCTCTGAATCTCCACAACATTCAGTTCCAACAATGCATCCACCTCCTTAATAATTCACACCAGTTTATGCAGCACCTATTCATCATCAACAACATCACACTCCAGTAAATTCACAACAACAATCAGTTTCTCCACAACCATTCATACCTCCGCCAGTGACACAACAATCTCAAACTGAATTTCCTCAAATGGACTCTAGTCTCGTTGTTCCTACATTTTAGCAAGGAGATGATCCGATTGAATGCATTAACAAAGCAATGGCATTCTTATCTACTATGGCATCAAGGTTTCCACCTTTAAACAATTAGCTCAGAACGTCTTTCAGTCCTAGAAATCAGGCTACCATTCAAGATGGAAGAGTCATAGTTCAACAAATTCAAGGAAGACAAACTCAGAGTTTTGCTGGTTCAGGAAACAGAGGAATTGTTACAACTTTAAGGGGAAATTATGCAGCTAGTCAACCAAAGGTTGTGAAGTGTTATAATTGTCAAGGAGAAGGGCATATGACAAGACAGTGTACTCAGCCAAAAAGACCAAGGAATGCTGCATGGTTTAAGGATAAATTAATGTTAGCCGAAGCTCAGAAAGCAGGTCAGATATTAGATGAAGATCAACTTGCATTATTAGCAGACCCTAGAATATTAGAAGCTCCAGTTGCTCAGCAGATAATCCTTTAGAATTCAGATTTCCAGACTAAAGACTTAGATGCTTATGACTCGGATTGTGATGACTTATCCTCGGCTAAATCAGTTCTGATAGCAAATCTTTCAAGCTGTGATTCAGATGTTCTCTGTGAGGTACCATATTCTGATTCTTCTTTGAATGATATAATTAATTAGGATGTGCAAGAGATGCAGTATTCTGAACAAACACAAATTGATGATTTTCAAGATAATGAGATACACAGTGATAGTAAAATCATTTCGTATTCTCAATATCTGCAGGAATCACAAGATGCGGTTATTCAGGATACTAATTCTTCTACACCTAATGATTTATTGGTGCTATCTTTGGTTGAACAAATAACTGATCATATAGCTAATCTAGATAAGGAAAAATCAGATAAATAAAATGGTAAATGAATCATTAACCGCTGAGCTTGAGAGATACAAAGAATGAGTCGCCATTTTTAAACAAAGACAAAATGTTGATTTGAACAAACGGGAAAAATTAATCGATTCTCAAATGGATGACTTAATTCAGAATAGAAATGCAAAGCTTGTGGCTTTTCAGCAGGAGATCGATACACTTAAAGAAACTCTTTCTAATCTTGTCAAAGAAAATGAATCTTTATCAAAAACATTAACTATTTTCAAAACAGAATCTAAAGAAAAAGAGTCTAAATACATTGACAAGGAAATTGTTTTGGAAAAACAAAATAAAGAACTGGAGAATATTATTTGTAAGATGTATCGATCTACGTAAGCAATACATATGCTAACGAAACCATAGGTTTTTTACGATGACATCAAATTTCGTTCAATCTTAGAAATGCTCAGCGGATTCAACCAACATTATATGATGGTAGTGTTATTGCTAAAGAACATGCTATGATTTCTGTGATTGATGATGAAGATACATTGATTTTAGAAGAAGAGAGTCGATCAAAGATGCTTGATAAACAAAATGATCCAATTTCAATAGAAAAGAAAATTAAGATTTCTCTAATTGATTATTCAAAGTTAAATACGATAAAAGAAGATTTTGGTAAACGTTTTGTCACTAAAAAAGAATTGTCTGTAGAACAAGCTTTCTGATTAAAACATTCGTCCTTTTCTGAAACACCCATTACGCCACATACAACTGTTAGAATTGAAGCTCCTAGTGAACTTTCTAAGGTAAGTTTGGTAAATGAAAGTCTTAAAAAGCTAAAATATCAACTGGACAATTTTGACAATATTGTGAAAAAGAGAACCACATCCGATGCTATTACTGCTAGTGCGTGGGGTTTTGAACATACCAAAGCATGTTTTGTAACTGAAATAATTCCAATCTTAAAATTTTAAAGGACACATTTAATGCGTTTGATAGAACTCTTTTAGATGAAATTACTGAAGTTCAAACTATTTTTAACCAAATGGAAGAGGCTGTTGATCAGTGTTCTGTAGACAAAAATGCTTTTGAAATTCAAATCAAACAGCTAAGCATTGATAATGATCAACTCCTGAAACAAATCATGTCTCAAGAAATTGTGCATATTGTTGTGAATTCTGTGGATATTCTTGATGTGAAAAAGTCATGTGTGAATGAATGCAATAAGTGTCTGCAACTTGAGACTGAGCTTCTCAAAAGGAATGATTTGATTGAAAAATATGTTTACGATAAACTTTTGAAAAGTTATTTAACACTCGAAAAGCATTGCATTTCTTTAGAATTAACAACTCAACTCAATCAAGAAGTTTTTCAAAAGGACAATTTTTGTGAAAACCAAAATGCTCCTACATTTAATCAATTATTTAAATTAAATGAATTGAAAGCTCAGTCACAAGAAAAGGACACGGTCATAAGAAAGTTGAAGGATAGGATTAAATCTTTGAGTGGAAAAGATAGTGTGGAAAATGTAACGAAAGACATTGATGAGATTGAAACAATCAACATTAAGCTGGAGCATAGTGTGGCAAATTACTTTCGGAAAATGAAAATTTGAGAAAAGAACGAGAGCATTTGAAATCAATTTACAAAGACCAATTTGACTCAATTAGAAAGACACGTGTTCAATCAAAAGAACATTGTGACTTTTTAATTGCTCAAATTAATGCTAAGTCTGTTGAAAATTCGGATTTAAATGCTCAACTTCAAGAAAAGGTTTTTGCTATTACAGCATTGAAAAATGATTTAAGGAAACTTAAAGGAAAAAATGTTGTCGATACTACTGTTTCAAAACCCAATGCCACTATTGCTCCAGGAATGTTCAAGCTAGACATGTCACACCCCGCCTAAGCGGAAACACGAGGCGTAACATCATGGATATCATCACAACACAATGGTGTCAACAATAGAGAGAACTAAATGAAATAGATAAACAAATGAGACACAATGTTTCATGACAATATCTAACACAAGATAAAGGAGCCTTGCATTATGAT
>BQNB010037329.1:3780-49518 GCA_026074375.1 Tanacetum coccineum | reverse complement strand
TTAGATCACGTTTTTAGCTTAAATTGTGAAGCTTATTGTCGTGATTTTGAGTTTTGCTAGTTCTAAGTGCTTATTTCGTTATTAGAATTAATCATCTTGTATTCATAGTGTTTCTGGCATATTGAGATTGCTTATTTGTAAGTGCTTAACAATTATTTGTTTCATTTAAGAAAAGCTAGAGCTTATTCGGATTGGTTGTTGCATTTTCGTTTAACTTGCTATCATAAAGTTGCTTTCTTGTGCTTATTTGATCCTATGGTTATCGTAGCTTATTCGATAAAGCTTATTAATAATCTGGATTATTCATACTAGCTTATCTAAGCTTTGTTTGGTTTGTAGAAGCTTAATAGGACTTTTGATTGTTTTAACTTAGGGACTGAGCTTGCGTTTAGCTTGTAGAATTTTAATTGGGCCTCATTTTTGGTTTATGTTACTTATTGTTGGGCCATTACTTATTTGATTTAGGCCTTGAATTGCAATTTGGACTTGTTTATTACTGGGCCTGCGTTTGTGTTAGGATCTGGTACTAGATAGATCTTCTAGCCTATGTGGTTGTATAATACTTATGTAATCACAAGTATATACGTGAGAGACTCTAATAATTGTTTAGGCGGAAACTAAACAACGTAATAGAAAGAAGAACAAATATGAACAATGATCCTCTATGGATCTTTCTATTGATAATAAATTGTTTTTGTGACTTGTAATCGGTCACAAACCCTAATGCTAAAGGTTTCTTTTATAGAGAAGAAACCCTAAATTGCTAAACAAGATTCCTAAAAACGCGTAAGAGATATACATCAATCTCTTCCTAATATATCTCATTCCTATATTAATGAGATAATTCTAGAATATAACTATAATTCCTTAATTACAATAATCACGTCTATAATAAAGCTCAGCAGATTCTATCTCTGTCAGCAGAAACGAGAACATGACCAGCAGAAACATAATCAGCAGGAACGCTACTTGAACTGCCAGCAGGAACGACTTAATGCCATCAGCAGAAACGAACATCTCTAACAGCAGAAACGACACTTAGTCGTTTTCAATTTGTCCCAACAGTGTTGATTCTTGTTGATTCATTTGTAATTTTTTCCATTTTGCAAGTTAATCATCCAACTCTCATTTTCTCTCTACCTTTCTCTCTCTAACTTCTCTCTAAATTTCTTCCATTTTATCTCATCTTATTTTCTTGTTTCAATAATGAAGTGAAGGTGATATTGGGTTCCGACAAAAGTTACTATTCATTACAGCAACTTTCATTTTTAAAACATCTAAAATATGATATAACTTTTAATTACGAGATCGTACTCGAAAGAATTGCTAAAAACGGAACTATAACGAATAAACTACGAAGTTTACGATAATTAAAGTTTATAAAAGTAATTTTATAAACTATGAACAGTAAAAGTACTATTCATCAGCGGACCCAACTTTATAAAATATAATACATCTTTTAATAACAAAGACGTACTCGAAGGAATCACTAAAATCGGGATTAAAACGAATAAGTTATTACGATTACAAGTTTACGCTAATTAAAACTAAAAACGAGTATATAGCTGTTGTGAATAGTAAAAACACTATTCATCGCAGAATATCAAAAACTTGAAAATGTAATATTTTATCACACCTCTTACTACGAGACGTGATGTAAGAAACGCTAGCACGACTAAAACGACCAAATTAGGTCATTTTTACGAAAAGTATATTTATAAACGTTTTCACTTTATAAATGTTATTTTACTAAAACGATTAGTCGGTGATTATGCTATATAGAATATTGAGTGGTTATCAAAGTGCTATAATACTAGGGAGTTTCATAATGAGGCCTCTTCGGATGGCGTATCGACGAGTTGTTGGATTTACGATTTAAAGTGTCCTAACTCCTCGTACGTCATGTCATGACCTCTTTAATTATGATAGCCCGAACGATAGTACGATGTAACAACTATAAGATTATATTCAATGTTATTAATTAAAGTACTCGGTACTTATACGACCTTAATTTAAATAGGTTGCATTTATCGTCTTGCGTGACGTTTTATCTGTGATTATTTGGACTATCTGTACTCAAGTTTTACAGTTTTACTGATTTACTATTATTTGGGGTGAAAACATGCTTTGTTTTATAAATTGGACGCAAGTGTTTAAAGTATATTGATTATGTGTTTGCCTAAGTAGCGATAACCCTCCTGAGCCCATTATCATGAACTGTCAATTGCATAGATGTAGTTGTTAATTGCATTATGTGAGCGCGAATGTTATAAATAGATCTATTGGGATTAACCTCCCCGTTTGGGTGATTAGCTATCACCGGGAACGAACGTTGACCATGTCGGACTTAGATGTTGCGGGTTACAACATCTGTACGGGCAAAATAACTGCTAAAATAGCAAATATAGGTTGAGCTTCAGTGTCATGAGCTTAGTGCAACAGTAATCTGGTTTTGTGATTGTTGGCATATGTTGTAACATCACGGGAAAGTCTTGCGGTCCTGCATAATTTAAATACATAAACCTATGAATTCACCAACATTTTTGTTGACGTTTTAAGCAATGTTTTCAGGAGGTCAATAGGCACGAGGTGCCAAGGATGCATTGGATTACATTTTGGATTGCACACTTAAAGATTTATGTGCATCATATTTTGGGAAATGTATTGTTGTCTTTTGTAATATTAAACAAGGAACAAGTAAAGCTTTATGCTTTTGTATTATGTCTTATAATTAAATCCAATGTATCAATTTAAACGACTTTTGTGTCGTTCTTATATATATCTTGTGCTGTTGATCTTGAAGTAACACGCCCCGGATCCTTATTCCGCTGCGACCCATTTTGGGGGTGTTACAGATTGGTATCAAGAGCCAAGGTTATAGAGAACCAGGTCAAAATGTTTTTGCTGGACTATAACCGTTTTCAAACATTGCATACATACAAAAGGGTTTTTACGGGGTATTCATATACAAATTGTTGCATTAGTCGGTTAGGCTATATACATGCATAATTGATATACGTGTTTATAATATATTACGTATATAAGGATAATAGTCTTATATTAATATACTTATATAAGTCACTTTTGATTTTTCAGTTTCGAGCATGTCGGATTCGGAAGATTCTACAGTTACGTATACTGAGATATCCAGCCCATATGAGGACCTATCTGACATAGGATCACCAGGAGCCGAAGGACCTATTTTTCAGGATCCACCGTCTCCAGATTACGTGCCTGGCCCTGAGGAGCCAGAGCAGGCACCACCTTCACCTATCTATGTACCATTTGTTCCGGAGCCTGTTTACCCGGAGTTCTTACCAGAGGACGATGTCCTACCGGCTGAGGAGCAGCCATTGCCTGTTGCTGCCTCACCTACTACTGAGTCACCGGGATACATTCCTGAGTCCGATCCTGAGGAGGATCTGGAGGAGGATGACGAGGAGGATCCTGAGGAGGATCCAGCCGACTATCCTGCTGACAGAGGAGACGACAGGGATGATGAGGAGCCATCTGACGATGACGATGATGATGATGATGATGATGCAGAGGAGGAGGAGCACTTAGCTCCTGCCGACCCTGCAGCTGTTGCTTATTCAGCTGACCAGGACCCATACCTTGCTTATCGCGTCACGGCTAGGATGTCCATCCGACCCCAGGCGCCAGCACCGTTCCTCTCCGAGGAAGTTGCTGAGAGATTGTTAGCCTTACCTACTCCACCACCATCACCTCTCTCTCCATACTCATCACCACTTCCTCAGATACCCTCTCCGCCATTACCTATACCATCACCACCACCCAATAGCCCTACATATGTTGAGGGATCTCTGGGATCCCGAGCTGCTGGGATTAGACAGAGAGATGCACTACCATCTCCTGTTCATGAGACTGAGATGCCTGAGATTTGTTTACCGCTTCGTAAGAGGCCGTGTCGTACTACTCCTGGTCCTGGATACGAGGTCGGGGAGAGTTCGGCAGCTGGTACTGCTAGGCAGGTTGGACCTGTGGACCTGCCACAGCTAGGGCAGACCTTTATGGATTTGCTTATATGTTAGATTCCCGCTCCAGGACGCAACGTCTAGAGAGTTAGGCTATGGTATTATGGATACATGAGATGACCTTGTAGGAGCCATCTAAAGAATTGCACAACCGACCACCCTATAGGGGGTCAATCAGATAGTAACTTGATTTGTTACTACTGTTGACCATGAGGATGAGACATATCTTCCCAGTTGGATGATTCACGACATTACCGAGCTCTACTTGAGCCCGAGGTTAACATGTTGTACAGGATAGGCCATTCCATAGACGCCTTCCTTCTGATGGAGGAGAGGCTAGAGTATCTCGTGCCGCTTGGCACAGTCGATGATGCATATGATCATGTAACGTTTCCGAGAGCAAATCACTTCAGACTAACTCATACAGGCTCAGCAGTCCGAGATCGCTGAGCTGTGCAGGCATCAGACCGAAGGAGACAAACGATGTTTTTTTTAGATCTGCTGAAAGCAGACTATCCGTTAGACAGAGATATTAGTGGAGCACTAAAGATAGTGAAGAGCCTCCAGACCAGATGATCAGCTTCAAAGACAACAGGGACCTGCTAAGGATCCTGCAGAGCCAGAGCTACCCAGAGGATGCCAGATAGCAGTTCTTAATTCTACTGGGTTATGACTGTGCGTACTATACATCTGATAATATTATGGTTAGCCTAGCTAGCAGAACTATATAGATCATTTTTTTGTCTAGCTACTCAGTTTAGATCATCTTTATGTTCATGTATCGGCTACTTTGTACAGCCTACTCAGTAATAACGAGTAATCTCGGCTATAGGTGGCTTTAGGTTATTTTGTCTTGTAACCCTAAGTGTTTGTGATCGTTTGTATTTAAACCAATCATGTATTATTTTCCCAAGATATATATGGAAGAAGGATTGATTATGTTTTTATATGAAATTCGAATTAATTGTGAATTGAATGTCGATTTGTTAATTTCAATACCTGTTAGTGTAATTTCGACCATGTGTTTGTGATCTCATTTTAATTTTATTATGTATACACGGGTTAATGGTTAAGATTTTTGAAATCTACCGGGTATTATGTTTTCTTGTGATTAAGAAAATGGCACAAGAGGAAGGCCCACGAGGTTTAACCCAGGTGAACACCAACACCATCACAGACCCTACAATCCACCACTTAGGTCACCAGGTGGCCCAACTTCATGAGCCATGATCAACGAGGTGTCACTGCTGGTATTGTCAGCGACGTAATACGACCCGAAATGGCGAGATAGCCATACCCTCGGGAACAGGTGCGAGAAGGAATGAACGCGCTGTTCGGGAGTGCACTTATCAAGACTTCATGAAATGTCAACCCTTATTCTTCAGGGGCACAGAAGGAGTGGTCGACTTGACCCAATAGTTTGAGAGGATGGAAACCGTGTTTCGCATAAGTAACTGCATCGTGGAGAATCAAGTAAAGTTTGCCACTTGTACTCTTATGGGAATTGCTCTAACATGGTGGAACTCACATGTTAGGACAGTGACTAATGATGTTGCATATGCAATGACGTGGTCTGACTTGAAAAAGAAGATGACAACTAAATATTGTCCGAGGAATGAAATCAAGAAGATTGAGGCAGAATTGTGGAACCTAAAAGTAAAAGGCACCGATGTGGTAGCTTACAACCAACGTTTCCAGGAACTATCATTGCTGTGTGACAGGATGTTTCCTGAAGAGACTGACAAAATTGAAAGGTATGTCGGTGGGATGCCCGACCTGATTTACTCAAGTGTTGTGGCATCGAAGCCGAAAACCATGCAGGAGGCTATTGAGATGGCGACTGAATTAATGGATAGGAGAATTAACACTTTTGCTGAGAGACAGGCAAAAAACAAGAGGAAGTTTGAAGACACTCCTCGAAATAACCAAAACCAACAACAGAACAAAAGGCAGAACACAGGCAGGGCTTATGCTGCAGGGAACGGTGACAAGAAACCGTATGAAGGGACTAAACCTCTATGTCCCAAGTGTAACTTCAACCATTACGGTCCTTGTATACCAACATGCAATAACTGCAAGAAGCTTGGCCACCTGGCCAAGGACTGTAGGAGCCGGCCTGCAACTGCAAATAACAACAACAACAACCGCAATAACAATAACAACAACAACCGCAACAACAATAACAACAACAACCGCAACAACAACAACCCGAGAGCCCAAGGGGCAAATACCAATGCCATCATTTGCTTTGAGTGAGGGGCTCCAGGACAATTCAAAAAAAAAAAAAATAAGAAGGACTTGCCTCCCTAGTGGAAGAACAAGAACCAGGGAAATGGCAACGCTGTAGCCAGGGCTTATGCAGTGGGAGTTGCAGGGCAAAACCCAGACAACAACGTTGTGACGGGTACGTTTCTCCTAAACAAAAACCTTTTTTTTTTGTGCCTTTCCATTTATCTATATTGATACTGGTGTAGAATAGAAGTTCCGTGTCTACTAAGATGTCGTACTTCGATTAATATAGCCCCCACTAGCATTATATCATGTTTTATTAATGTTTGAATAAGCTGATGGTAGTAGAATAATTTGGGTAAATACGGTATTACTGGGTTGCACGTTAAATTTTCTGAACCGTCCGTTTCACGTCGACCTAATACCTGCAAAAATGGGTACCTATGACGTCATAATTGGCATGGACTGGTTGACGAAATACCAAGCCGTTATTGACTGTGCTAAGAAGATCGTTCGTATTCCCATTGGGAGCGAAATCTTAATTTTTCATGGAGACAAAAGTGGAAATAAACGCGAGACTCGATTAAACATCATCTCGTGCACCAAGGCCCAGAAGTATCTGCTACAAGGATGTTACGTCATTTTGGCACATATTACCATCAAGGAGACTAGAGACAAGTCAAAGAAGAAACAACTGCAAGATGTACCGATCGTCAAAAATTTTCCCAAAGTATTTCCCGAGGACTTGCCAGGTCTTCCACATACCAGACAAGTGGAATTTCACATCGATCTAGTACCTGGTGCTGCACCTGTAGCACGGGCACCTTATCGATTGGCCCCATCAGAAATGAAAGAATTGGCGGATCAACTACAAGAGCTTTCCGACAAAGGCTTTATAAGACCTAGTTCGTCACCATGGGGAGCTCCAGTTCTATTCGTCAAGAAGAAAGATGGATCATTACGAATGTGCATAGATTATCGGGAACTAAACAAACTAACGGTGAAGAACCGTTATCCGCTACCAAGAATTGATGACTTATTTGACCAACTTCAAGGATCGAGTGTCTACTCGAAGATCGACCTAAGGTCAGGTTATCACCAATTGAGGGTTCGAGAAGAAGACATCTCGAAGACTGCCTTCAGAACTCGATATGGACATTATGAATTCCAAGTTATGCCGTTTGGTTTGACCAACGCACCTGCTGTGTTTATGGACCTCATGAACCGAGTGTGCAAACCTTATCTGGACAAATTCGTAATTGTCTTTATTGACGATATTTTGATCTATTCCAAGAACAAGCAAGAGCACGAAGAGCATCTGAAGATAATATTGGAGTTGTTGAAGAAAGAGGAGTTGTATGCAAAATTTTCCAAGTGTGAATTTTGGATTCCCAAGGTACAGTTCCTCGGTCACGTGATTGATAATAAAGGCATTCATGTGGATCCAGCCAAGATCGAATCCGTTAAAGATTGGGCATCTCCTAAGACACCAACGGAGATTCGTTAGTTTTTAGGTCTTGCTGGGTATTATCGACGATTCATTGAAGGGTTTTCAAAGATCGCCAAACCAATGACCAAGCTCACTCAAAAGAAGGTCAAGTTTGAGTGGGGTGACAAACAAGAAGCAGCGTTCCAGTTATTGAAGCAAAAGTTGTGTAGTGCACCAATTCTGGCTTTACCCGAAGGAAGTGAAGATTTTATCGTATACTGCGATGCTTCGATCAAGGGTTTGGGCGTTGTGTTGATGCAAAGGGAAAAGGTTATTTCTTATGCATCACGCCAGTTAAAGATCCATGAGAAGAACTATACTACTCATGATCTGGAACTTGGAGCAGTAGTGTTTGCTCTGAAGATTTGGAGGCACTATCTGTATGGTACCAAGTGTACGATGTTCACTGATCATAAGAGTTTACAGCATATTCTTAATCAGAAGGAATTGAACATGAGACAACGCCGATGGTTAGAGTTGCTTAGTGATTACGATTGTGATATTCGTTATCACCCAGGGAAGGCAAATGTCGTTGCTGATGCTTTGAGCAGGAAAGAACGAGAACCACCGTTAAGAGTTCGAGCTTTAGTCATGACTATTAGCTTGGATCTTCCTAAGCAAATCTTGAATGCTCAGACTGAAGCACGGAAACCAAAAAACATCAAGAATGAGGATGTTAGAGGTATGCTGATTGAAAATGCTAAATATCCAGAGGCAATTAGAACGGAAAAGTTGGAACCCCGTACGGATGGAACCCTATGCCTCAATGGCAGGAGTTGGTTACCTTGTTATGGAGATTTGCGGACTGTGATCATGCACGAGTCCCACAAATCAAAGTATTCTATCCATCCAGGTTCTGAGAAAATGTATCAAGACGTAAAGAAGCTATATTGGTGGCCCAATATGAAAGCTGATATTGCCACCTATGTTAGCAAGTGCTTGACCTGTGCTAAGGTCAAGGCTGAACATCAGAGACAATCGGGATTGTTGGTACAACCCGAAATACCTCACTGGAAGTGGAAGTGGGACATATATCTCGATGGATTTAGTCACCAAGCTTCTAAGTCAATCACAAGGTATGAACACCATTATGGTAATCGTTGGACCGTCTTACAAGTGGCAATCTTTATACCCATGAAGAACTGACCCTCTGAGAAACTAGCGAGAATGGACTAAGGAAGTGTAACAAGGCATGGATACCGGTATCGTTATTTGTGATCGTGACCCTAGGTTAGCATCAAATTTCTGGAGGTCACTTCAGAAGCTTTGGCGTTCAAGTTTAGATATGAGTTTTTGGCATATCATCCGCAAACTGACGCGATAAGCGAGAGAATCCATTCAACTCTCGAAGATAGATTAGAGCTTGTGTGATCGAACTTTGAAATGTTGGGTTAAAAACATTTGCCTTGGTGGAGTTTTCATACAATAACAGTTATCATGCTAGATTAAGGCTGCACCCTTTGAGGCACTTTACCGGTAGAATATGGTCGTTCGCCTATTTGTTGGGCTGAGGGGGGGGGGGGGGGGGGGGGGGCGGGGGGGGGGGGGGGGGGGGGGGGGGGGGGGGGGGGGGGGGGGGGCGGGGGGGGGGGGGGGGGGGGGGGGGGAGGGGGGGGAGGTGGTTGAGAGAAGTTAACTCACCGTCCAGAGATGTTCAAGGGCAAATGAGGAAAAATCATTCAGTTTTAATCAAAGGATGCAAGCCGCTCGTGATAGGCAAAAGAGCTACGCTGATTTGAAGCGTAAGCCGATGGAGTTTGAGGTTGGAGATAAAGTGATGCTCAAGGTTTCGCCTTGGAAAGGGGTAGTACGTTTTGGCAAACGAGGGAAATTAAATCCCAGGTTTGTTGGACCCTTCAAGGTAATAAAAAGGGTTGGAGACGTTGCATACAAGCTCGAGCTTCCTGAGGAGCTGAGCAGAGTTCATAATACATTTCACGTGTCCAACTTAAAGAAGTGTCATGCCGACGAACCCTTAGCCGTTCCGGTGAGACGGAATGGCTCATTTTGCTGACGTCAAAAACTTCAGTTTGACGAGGACCTTAGAGATCTAGAGTATGAAGTTAAACGGTTGAGCGAAGCCGCTTTTCCCATTAGTCAAGGTCTCGATTGGAACTCCTAGAGTGGTCCAGAGTTTACATGGGGGAAAGCTGCGAAGATCAATTCCGGAAGAAATACCCACATTTGTTCTCAAAGACCGGGCCGTCGTCAAGTGCTGCGTCTTAAGCCTTGAGGACAAGGCTCAGCTAACCGGGGGAGACTATAACACCTCGTGTTTTAGGTCATTGTATGACATTATGTAATTCACAATTTATTTTTAGGGTTTTACGCGTTTGCTCTTAAACCGTAAACGTTAAGTTAAATCGCGTAAACTAAAAATGATCATTCAATGTAAACGGGCATTAAACGATTAAATGTTTACATCAAGCAAGTGTTATATGATTATTATAAGGATAATTAATAACTTTGTTCATCTTATTTTTATTGGCTACGTAAAATGCTTACGTTTCACGATAAAACGCGTTTCGGCATACCCGGAAGCACCAAAACCTATCTACGCTTAAACGAATACCCACGATTATACCCAATACCCAAAATAATAAATATAACATCACATATATGTATATGTGGCCGAAATTTTCAAGTTATGACCAAGACTTATCAACTTGCTAATAAGAAATTCTTAGATATTTAAAAGATCTTAGGGAACCATCTATTTTCACCATGAACACTGGACCATATTTTAACTTGTGCAAGGGTTAGAAAGTAACCACGGTTAGGTTAGTTAGATATTTTGACTATATATAGCATGCATGCACTCTTCCTTTCTTAAACACTTAACAAAAATCACCAAAACTCTTTCTTTGTCTCTCTTATAGCTCACTGGCATTTATAAGCTCATATAAATCAAACCATACAAATTTTTTTACAATCTATACAACCTTTTCTCATCAATACTAGGCATACTAAGGGGTTTGCAAGCATGGTTCATTCATTTCAAGTATTAAGGAAGAAAAGGAAAGATTAGCGGTTTCAAACCTAATCTTAGGTTTTAAGCTTGTAAGCTTTGGTTTTGATCTAATCACGGGTTTAGCACTTATTCTCATCTCAATATATCATCTAAAGGGTTTTTTCTTTTTTTTTTCCTTTGAAAAAATTCTTCATTATACTTTTTATTATCATTATTTTATGTGTAATATGTTAATTATGGCTAAATCACCACTAAGGACTTTTTAATATGTAAAATGAGTTATTACTTATGTTTATGATTTTATGCACTTTATTCTTCATGTCATATGGTCTTTATTATATCATGAAAAGTGAAAGTAAAAGTATGTTAACATATGGTTTAAGTATAAACATGTTTAGGTTAAATTAGGGTTTTATAAGTTTTCTTAATCTTCACATGTGAAAATAATGGAAAGTAAATTATTAAACTTGTTACAATGAATTTATAAGGACTATGGATGATCTTGGACATTAATATAAGTATCACATATGTTACATATAGTTATTAGGGTTTTTAAAGTAAACTACTAAATCAAATAATACATAAAAACAAGGTTTTTATAAAGATATACATATGAATACTTAGGGGCTGTTTAAAATCCGAATTCCTTACAGAGGGTTTGATATAATATAATAATAATACGTCTCGTGACGATTCCAAAATGATAAGAAACTCGAAAAACCGATTTATAACGAAAAAGATACGTTAATTACGAGTTTACGACTATAAATACTTTTATAAAACTATTTTTATAAAAGTTACTATTCATTACAGCAACTTTTATTTTTAAAACATCAAAAATATGATATAACTTTTAATTACGAGATCGTACTCGAAAGAATCGCTAAAAACGGAAACCTATAAACGAATAAAACTACGAGTTTACGATAATTAAAGTTTATAAAAGTAATTTTATAAACTATGAACAGTAAAAGTACTATTCATCAGCGGACCCAACTTTATAAAATATAATACATCTTTTAATAACAAAGACGTACTCGAAGGAATCACTAAAATCGGGATTAAAACGAATAAGTTATTACGATTACAAGTTTAAGCTAATTAAAACTAAAAACGAGTATATAGCTGTTGTGAATAGTAAAAACACTATTCATTGCAGAATATCAAAAACTTGAAAATATAATATTTTGATCACTCGTCTTACTACGAAGACGTGGACGTAAGAAACGCGAGCAACGGGCTTAAAACGACCAAATTAGGTCATTTTTACGAAAAGTATATTTATAAACGTTTTCACTTTATAAATATTATTTTACTAAAACGATTAGTCGGTGATTATGCTATATAGAATATTGAGTGGTTATCAAAGTGCTATAATACTAGGGAGTTTCATAATGAGGCCTTTTCGGATGGCGTATCGACGAGTTGTTGGATTTACGATTTAAAGTGTCCTAACTCCTCGTACGTCAGTATACTCTTATTTTATGATAGCCCGCCCCCCCCCCCCCACCACCCCCCCACCCCCCCCCCCCCCCCCCCAGAACGATAGTACGATGTAACAACTATAAGATTATATTCAAACGTTATTAATTAAAGTAATCAGGTACTATACGACATTATTTAAATGGTTGCCAATCTATCGTCTTGCGTGACGGTTTTATATGTGATTATCTTGGACTATCTGTACTCAAGGTGAGTCATAGCCCCCACTTTTTACAGTTTTACTGACTTTATTATTATTCGGGGTGAGAACATTGACTTTTGTTTTATAAATTGGCCGGCAAAGTGTTGTAAATATATTGTTTATATGTTTGCCTAAGTAGCCGATAAACCCTCCTGAGCCATTATCATGAACCTGTCAATTGCATAGATGTAGTTGTTAAATGCATTATGTGAGCGCGAATGTTATAAATAGATATATTGGATTACCTCCCCGTTAGGGTGATTAGCTATCACCGGGATCGACGTTGACCTTGTCGGACTTAGATGTGCGGGTTACAACATCTGTAGGGCAAAATAACTGTCTAAACTAGCAAAATATAGGTTGAGCCTTCTGTGCATTGGAGCTTAGTGCAACAGTAATCTGGTTTTGTGATTGTTGGCATATGTTGTAACATCACGGGAAAGTCTTGCGGTCCTGCATAATTTAAATACATAAACCTATGAATTCACCAACATTTTTGTTGACGTTTTAAGCAATGTTTTCAGGAGGTCAATAGGCATGAGGTGCCAAGGATGCATTGGATTATGTTTTGGATTGCACTGTTAAAGATTTATGTGCATCATGTTTTGGGAAATCTATGTTATCTTTTGTAATGTTAAACAAAGAACAAGTAAAGCTATAAGCTTTTGTAATATGTCTTTTATTTTAAATCCAATGTATCAATTTAAACGACTTTTGTGTCGTTCTTATATATATCTTGTGCTGTTGATCTTGAAGTAACACGCCCCGGATCCTTATTCCGCTGCGACCCATTTTGGGGGTGTTACAATAAGCACATCATGAGCTTCCCATAACTTCTTTTGTTTTTAAAATTGAGCTTCATTTGAGCTTTTTACAAGCTTGTAAGCAAAATCAAGGGTAAACCCCTACTTTCTGCAAACAATTTTTTTAATAAGCTCTTATGAGCTTAATATTAATTTTCAGTTAAGATTTTCTTTACAAAAGTTGCTCAAAATAAGCCATTTAAAAAGCCATAGTATTCATTTTTCATAAAAAGCTAAATAAAAAAAAAGTGAAAAAAAGGTGTGTGCCAAGCTCGAACCTGAGACCTCTAGTATGCATACCATGTGTGTTAACCGTTTTGCTACAATAGCTCATCCATCATCCTTTCATTCCATTTAATTCTTAAACTTGTTTTCCTTTCTTTTTCTATTAATAAGCCGTAGCTGTTGAGGCTTATTTTGAGCTTTAGTCTTTAAGTTAGGCTTCCTTTTATTTTTTCATAAGATCCTAGTTTTCATTTAGAATTTTCCCTGAATTTTTCATAATTTTCTATTTAGTAGATTATTTTTAATCATTTTTCTAAGGTTTTAATTTTCGAAAAATCATAAAAAATAGAAAAAAGTTTTAAAAAACTACAAAAAAATTGTTTTTAGCATTAGATTAAATACCTTTAGGTTTACATATAGAAAAATCAATTTCATCACTTTTAGATCTTAATTTTCATTTTTAAACCTTTATTTTTAATTTTAAAAATAGGATTTTAATTTTAAAAATAGTTAAAAATAATTTTCTGAGTTTTTAAGTTACTTTAGAGTTTTCTAAGTTTAAAAATCACTTTTCTTAATTTTAAGAACTTAATTTCCTATTTTTTAGGATTTAATTAGATTTAAATAGTTTTTAATTCATAATAAATTCAAAAATAATCAAAAAAATGTTTTTCTTTTTCTTAAAATTTTCTTTTGTCCTAATTTAGGTTTAGAAATTTAGTTTGCATTTTTAGGAGTTAATTTTAGTATATTTACTTATTTGTCGCGTTTTATTTGCTCCCGTTAATTAGTTTAAGTGTTTAATTGCTTTTAATTGTTCAATTTAATTGTTGCTTTTATTTAGTAGTTGTAGATACTCAAAAATATTTTTTCTCTCATTCAAATCATAATCCAAGCTAAAGCATGGTTTCAATTTCACAAGTCGTTGGGGAAACGACCCGGGTGATCATACTTCCCGGTTAAATATACGTATTATATATTATATATATCTTTTAGAGTGAGCTTTTCTTAAAGGAGACTTTAGGAAAGTTCTTAATTGCTCTTTTGGAATATTAATAGTATATTTTATTGCGTATAGAAAACTAGCAATCACCCAACATGTTGGCACATGCAACAGAGGGTGAAGGTTCAGGAGAACCCACTGAATCTTAACCCACACCCTCTCCTACTCAACCTAGTACAGGAGATCCACCCCCTGAAACATCATCCAACCATGCCACTTCCTAAGACTCTAGAGACTCTTTAGAGGGAACTAATGGGAATGAAGAGGATCAGGTTCAGACACCTCATGATAGTCCTCTTTCAGGTGGTCACACATCTGACAAAGCTGAGGGTACCCTGAACCAACAAGAATTATTTGTTTTATGTACTAACATGTCTAACAGGGTTCTTATCTTGGAATCTATTAAGGATGCACAAGCTGCAGAGATCAGTGCATTAAAATCTATAATCAAGAAGTTGGAGAAGAAGTGCAAGCCAAGCATCTCCCACCACAGGGCATGGTTACAGAGTGTGAAAATATTATCCATGAAGAAGTGATTTTGATAGAAGGAGTCTGTATCCAAGCAGGGGAGGAAAAAGTCTAAACCTGGACTGTGTAGGTATATTTTCCTTAGTGGCAGCCTCATCTGCTATAGGCTCTATAGGACCACTGGATTGAGGAATCTCAGGTCTTTCTTGGTTTCTCTAGATTGTTTCTCTGAGGTTGTCATGTTGATGGATGAAGAAGGTGTGTGGTGGGGATCATTGTCATAGCTTGAACCTTCACCGCATTTCTTCTATAACTTGAACCATCATGGTTGGAAATAGGGTGTAACTGCTACCAGAGAATCCTTTCCCTAACTTTTTCATATTACCAATACCTTTCTTTGTGTGAGAGGGTGAACAAAAATTCATCATGAAGTAGAAACATTATCACCAACTGTTTATTCAGAAAGACTTGCACAAACCTTAAGATACATAAGGAAATTTGTGACACTAACTATCTACATTCTTCACCATACTTTCAAAGATATACTTAGAAAAGTTGAATTTCTGGTTTGTGGCTAAGCAGATTATTGCAGAGGCCATAGTGCTATTAAATTCATTCCATGCAGTATACTTAGCACTTAGGCATTACAGAGTATTAATCAAAAACTTCCATTAAGGAGAAAAGAAAGCCTTGTAAAATGTAAGCTTCTGAGAAAGTTTTTCATACCCCATATGTGTAAGCTGCTCAAAAATAGTGGCATTGGGTAGACAATCAGTACCTTCAGCATCTTCCAGTTAAAGATCTCTCCTTATTGTGGATTCGGTGATGATCACCTTCTTCCTATCCACTAGGGCGTGCAACTGAACTTCTCCGTTAACAGTTTTTACCTTTGCAGTAGCCCAAAACTGCTCAATACATGAAGTATAAATTGTAGGATTAACCGTTAACGTATATTTGATAGGATTCGCATTTAAGAAATCCACATATTGCTCAAAAAAACCCTATACAATTTCAGTGGGTTTTAAGCCAAGAACGTGCCATGGGTTGTGAATCAGCAAACTTTAAGCAAGACATTGTGTTGGGTTTGAAAATAAATAATGAATTGAGTTAGGGGTTTTTATGATTAGAGAGTATATGAAAGATTGAAAATAGATAATGATTGAATAAACCCTTAATCAACAGTATTTATGAAATACACTCAATAACATTAACGTTCCTAGCTGTAGTAAAAGTTATGCCAAGACAACATTAACTTTTTCAACAGCAGAAGTAAGTAACCCATCAGTATTAACTGCAGTAGTAAAAATTTAGCCTAGAAGAATAACTACAACCACAATTAGTAAGTTTAGCCTAGCAGCATTAACTTCTCTAGCAGTAAAGTTTTATGCCAGCAACAATAACTTTCTTTAGCACACAGTAAGTTTATGGCCTAGCAGCATTAACTTTGAATCACCACCATTAACTCCAATTCCTTTCTAATCAGCATTTCCATCATCAAAATAATATTTTAACTTACAAATTCTCTCTGTCTGTTTTTTATTTCTCTCAATTCTTTTAGCTCACAATTCTATTTGTCTATTTTTTATTTCTCTTAATTCTTTTAGCTCACAATTCTCTCTGTCTGTTTTTGTCACACTCAGCTTTTTTTGTATTTTTTAACCACAACTTCTCACAATTCTTTTTCTCACGAAATCACCTCCTTCAATTTATCACATATCTCACTCTTTTCTGTTTTTAATCTCACTATTTCTCTCTATTCTTTTCCTCACCATTCTCTTAATCAGGACTTTAAAGATTTAGCATTCTAATACTAGTAATCAGATATTGAAATATACTTACATCTAATGCTTTTGTAAGCAAATCTGCAACATTCTTGTCAGTATGAATCTTGATCATTTAAATTAGCTTTTTTTCATTAGAATCTCTAATAAAGTGATGTCTAATCTCAATGTGCTTTGTTTTGAATGAAAACAAGGTTCTTAAACTATGGCATATAGTACTCTCAATATCAGTAATATATATATTTGTATGCATAAAGTAATACCCATAATCCTACAATTCGATTTTGAATCAAAGCACCTTGGCGACAACACTAGAAGCAGCATACATATTCAGCCTGTTGTGGAATTAGCAACCACGGTCTGATTCTTGCACTGCCATGAAATCAATCTACATCCTAGGAATTGACAACCTCTTGTTGTGGAGTTTCTATCTAAGCTTGCTCTTGCATAGTCACTATCAGTATATGCCACCAAGTCAAAAGGTAAATGCTTAGGATACCAAAGGCCTAATTTAGGTTGACCTTTAAGATATCTAAAAATTCTTTTCACAGCATAAAGATGTGACAATTTTAGGGTAACTTTGGAAAACCCATCATGAGCACATACACATACAACAAACATTATATATGGTCTTGAAGAAGTAAGATACATCAATGAGCCAATCATTGATCTATATATGTGTTCATCTACATCTTCACCATCTGCATCTTTAAGCAAAGGCTCATGGGTTTCCATGGGTGTGTTTACTGTTTTGACATCACTAAAGCCAAATTTATTCAAAATCTCAGTCACATACATGTCTTGACTTATAAAAATCCCATCTTTCTTCTGCTTCACTTGAAGTCCTAGGAAGAATGTAAGTTTACCCATAAAACTCATCTGAAACTTCTTATTGCATCACATCTTGGTCATCTTCTCAAACTAGTGCATAACTTCTTCTTGAGATCCAAAAATAAATCATCTACATATATCTATATACAATTAGATCACTCACCTTGGACATTTTGCTAACAAAGTTATTGTCTATATGTCTTCGTCTAAAAACCCATTTTCCAATAAATAAGTGAACAAGGTCTCATACCAAGCTCTGGGAGATTGATGCAATCTATAAAGTGCATTTTCTACTTTGTATACTCTGTCAGGGAAGTCTTGATCTTCAAATCCTGGTGGTTCACAAACATAGGCTTCTTCTTCAATCTTACTATAACACCCCGTGTTTTAGGGCCATTTACGACGTCAATAAATTCACTATGTATTTTTAGTATTGTACGCATATTTTAACTTTTACATCGAACTCGTTAAGTTAAATCGTAGTAAGCAAAGAAACTATACGTTCAAAGTAAACTGGGCATGAAACAATAACGTTTATATCAAGCAAGTATTAAATAAATATTTTGAGAATAATTATTGTAATTGTTCATTTTTATTTTATTGGTACGTAAAATGGTTACGTTTTTGCGATAAAATAACGTTTAGGCATACCTAGAACCACACAAAATAATTCTAACACTTCAACAAATACCCCTTTATACCATATACTCAAAAAACACAAAAATAATATCATCATATCTCTAATGGCCGGATTTTGTCTTATGATATCAAAAGAAATGACAAAAATCTTGCAACTTGCTATGTACATCCAACAACTAGTAAAGACTTATGACTTTTACAAGAAAAGCCCATACCTTGACCATAAGACTTCCTTGAAACCCTCTTTGTGTCCCAAGACTTACTATAGCACCTTTTTGACTAGTCTTTACATATATAAGTCTAGTGCAAGACTTAGAAACACATACACTTCCTACTTTACAAGAAAATCAACACTTATTCTCTCCTTTTGGCTCTTATAAGCCCACGGCTACAAACACCCCTTTTAGCAAATCCATAGCTTGATTTTCTAAGACCATACAAGCACTCATACATCATTCCTATGATAACCTAAGATGTTTTGAAGGATTGGTTAAGCATTTGCAAGGTTTAATCAAGTTAATTACAAATTAGGGATTTTCAATTAGATTAGGGTTTCTGTTTTGAAAAGCTAGGGTTTAAAGTCTAAACAAGGGTTTTAAAGCAAAATACTCTCAACAAACAATCACTGCTAAGTTATCTAAAAGCCCGTAACTTTTTCATTTTCATGATTATAATGTGTATATGAGTTATATAGCAAAATCACCATTTAGGACTTTTAAACATGTAAGAAAGAGTTTTACTTGTAATCAATATTTTGTACACATTCATATGTAGAGTGATTGGGTATATCATGATATAATGGGATTAGTAAGTCTTGTTAAACATGTTTGGTTAAGTGTAAAAATGTATATGTATAAACTAGTAGTTAAAAGCTACTTAAGGAAAGTTTATTATTTCATGTGAACGTTAATGACTTGTAATCTTGATATCCAAGGACTCCAAGTGACATAAATGGTACAAATGGACACTATTATATGTAAGACATAATATATTAATAATATTGGAAGACTTATGGTAGTTTACTAAATAAAAAGTATATAAAAACAAAGTTATACAAATAAACTTAAAAAGATATTTAGGGGCTGTTTTGGCACGAATTCTAAGGCATGGATTTTATATTTTATAAACATACTACATCTCATGACGATTCCAAAAAGGTAAGAAACTTGAAAAACCGATTTATAACGAAAAAGATACGTAGTTTACGAGTTTTACGATAATAACCGGAGTTATAAAAGAATTTTTATAAAAACTTGTTATAAAAATTCTACAAACAGAAGGTTTGGTATTTTTATTAAATCACACATATTTTTAGGATTCCAAAACAATAAGAAACGTAATTTTTCAATTAAAAACGAAGAAGTTATGAATTACGCGAGTTTATATACTTAAAATGTATAAAAATACTTTTATAAAACTATTTTTTATAAAAATTAACTGTCATAAACTCAGGAACATTAGTTATTTGTAAACCTCTTAAATAAATAGAACTTTACAATTACGTAGATCGTACTCGAAAGAATCGCTAAAACGGAGAGCTATAAAAACGGAATTAAAATAACGACATTTACGGTTTTTAACTACAACTAAAACTATAAAAATAACTTATAACTGCTGTCACAGTAAAAAGTACTGTTCCCGCAGTAGGTCAAAAATATTGAAAATGTAAATATTTTGAGTAACTCGTCTTAATATGTAAGCGTGGATAATAAGAAACGTAAGAAACGGGACTAAAACGAGAATTGCGTCGTTTTTACCATCGAACTATTTATAAACATTTTAACTTTATTAACACGATTTCACTAAAACGATTAGATGGTGATTAGCTATATATAAATATACATGGTAGTAGTTACCCAATGTGATTAGTACTTACACGACCTATATTGGATTAGGTTGCATTCGATCATTACCGTGACGCCATTTTTCTGTATAAACTTAATATCCTGACTCTGTCAAGGTGAGTTCAAGAAGCCCCACGTTTTACATTTTACATGATTTATAAGTTTTGGGTGAGAACACATGCTTGTTTTACAATTGGAACGCAAGTAACTTTGAAAAACTTACTGTTTATGGATATTGCATACCATACAATACTTACTGTTTTGGATATTGTATACCATGCAATACTTACTGTTTTGGATATTGTATACCATGCAATACTTACTGTTTTGGATATTGTATACCATGCAACACTTACTGTTTTGAATATTATATACCATAAAATACTTACTGTTTTGGATATTGTATACCATGCAATACACACTTTAAACAATTGCGGTCCTACACTCATACAATTTACAAACCTATGAATTCACCAACATTATTGTTGACATTTTAAAGCATATTTTCTCAGGAGATCAATGAGGTACAAGACAAGGGATACATTGGTGGTCGTTATTTTGGAAGTCATTTGCATTAAAGATTTGGTTGCATACCTTTTATGGAGGGGAGAACCCTTTATTATGAACTGGAATCTTTGTATAATTTAACAATGAACAAGTAAAGCTTCGGGCTTTTGTAACAAACATTTTGCTAAATCTAATGTATCGGTTTTAAACGACACTTTTAAAAGTCATTCTTATATATCTTGTGTTGTTGATCTATGAAGTAACACTCCTAAACCCATATTCCGCTGTGACCCATTTTGGGGGTGTTACACTTACCATAAAGAAAAGCACTCTTGACATCCATCTGGTACATCACAATGTCTTTAAATGAGGCATAGGCTAAGAATAGCCTAATTGCTTCAATTCTGGCAACAGGGGAAAAAAACTTCATCATAGTCAATCCCTTCTTCTTGTGTGTACCCTTGAGCAACTAATCTTGCTTTGTTCTTTATCACAATACCTCTTTCATCCTTCTTGTTCCTGTATACCCATTTAGTACCTATGGCCCTTTTTCCATTTGGTAAATCCACCAGGGCCCAAACCTTTTGTAATTTGAATTGTAGAAGCTCATCCTGCATAGATTCTATCTAACTTGGATCCTTCAATGCTTGGATTACCTTCTTAGGTTCTTCTTGTGATAAAAAGCAAGCAAACAAACAATTTTGAAAGTTTTTAGGTTTGGTTCTTTGACTGAACTAAACTAAAACCAATAACGATCTTATTAAATTCTTGTTCATTCATCTTAATTAGTGAGGTGTTGAATCAAGTCTCTAAAAATTTTGTACAACTGGATGATCATAGTTGTATTCTTGTAGTTGAATAGGACTGCCAAGTCATAAATGCATTTAATGTTCATGTCAGCCTCTGGCAAACCAACACTTTATCATTAATCTGAATAAACAATATCATTTCCATTCAGGCATATTAGGATATTTGGAAGATTCCAATTGCTAGTTTTTTTAGATCAACAGCATTAACTTTGTGCCAGCAGCATTAACAGTTGAACTAACTAGTATTAACATTGTTAGTGCTGTTTCCATCACTAGCATTATATATTGTTATGCTTATAATGATAATCATCCTTCTCTTGATTAATTATTGGCTCTTCTGTACTTGGAACCTCACTATATTTCCCTTTAGTTAGATTTCCACTTTCATTCCTTAGATCTTTAGCATCCTTCTTTTCCTCCTCCCCTGATGGTTTGAATCCAGCATCAGAAGAATCCTTTGGACAAGAAGATAATGATGGATCTTGAGTCCATAATGGTAGCAGTATGTAATCTTTGCCAGGTACTGTCTCCACTCTAGCTTTACTTGTATCAGCACATGCTTTTGTACCTACATTATCATTAGACTGATTCCCTGCAACAACGGGCTTATAGTTCATAGAATTTGTTAGTGCATCTATATCAAAAAGCCAATTAGGTCCACATCCTGCAATATTAGATGTATTTTCACTAAATTGTACATGCAGGTTCTCTTCTACTATCCTAGTTCTACTGTTGAATACTCTGAATGCTTTGCTATTGGTAGAGTATCCTACAAAGAACCCTTCATCAGCCTTTCCATCAAATTTACCTAGGTGATCTATGGTATTAAGGATTGTAACAGGACACCCAAATGGTCTCATGAAGCTTAAAGCAGGTTTTCTACCTAGAAATATTTCAAAAGGGGTCTTGTTGTGAGGCTTGATAACTAACACCTTATTTTGGACATAACAAGCAGTATTAACTGCTTTAGCCCAGAAAGTTGTTGACAATTTTGAATCAGCTAGCATAGTCCTAGCAGCCTCTATTAGTGTCTTATTTTTTCCTTTCAGCTACTATATTTTGTTGTGGAGTCCTAGCAACACTAAAATCCTCTTAATAACCCTTTTATTTCACAGAACTAAATCATTACCCTTATTCTAAATCAACCCCATTATCACATCTAAACACTTTTCAACCCTAAGGTCAATAGATTTACTATGACCTGTTATGAAGTTTTAAGGATTTCACTAGTTTCATCCTTAGGTTGGCTAAAAGAGAACCCAACTAAACCTACTAAAAGTCATCTTGAAACAACTGGGTAGTACAACAATCGTTTTTCATTAAACTCACGTTACAAATGTGGAGGCGGGGGCGAAACAAATCCATAGGTGCACATTTGTAATGTTTGGCTTATTGAACCTGAACCTGTTTTGGTCTTACATAAGCTCCCTGTGATTGCTTCCTCTTCTGATAAGAACCAGGTGTTTGATTAATTTCAAAAAGTTTTGAAGGTAAACCTCTTACAAGGTTTCCCCTTACCAATTTATTAATTGTTTTAAAATTTACATGTCCAAGCCTCCTATGCTAAAGATTAGATTCATCTGGTGTGGCCTTTGCAAAGAGACAAGTGAGACCTCATTGAGGAATAACATTCTTTAAATCAACGTTGTACATGTTATCCTTTCTAGGAACTTTAAGCAAAACATAACTTTCATCAGTTAACTTAAAGTCTGGAGACAGAACAACACATTCAATATCAGTAAAAAGAACACTATTGTTCTTGTCACACATTTGTGAGACACTAAAGAGGTTAAACTTTAGTTCCTTTACAAAAATACACATCTTCAAAATCTAATTTACCAGTTCTTATTTTACCTTTCCTAGTAATTTTCCCTCATTTGGAATTACCTCCAAAGGCAACAAATCCTCCATCAATTTCTTCATAATCTGTAAGATAGGATATGTTTCCTGTCATGTGCCTAGAGCATCCACTGTCAATCACTCCTTTATCCTTTAAATCTTGCTATGGATTGCCCTGCACATAATGGTAGGAAAATTAGTTTCTTTTGGGGACCCAAGCCATTACTGACTTGGATCTGCCTTGTGCATCAATATAGTCAAATCTTTTAAAGGACATTGATGCACCATTATTTCTGGAGACATGGTCTAAAACTTTATGTTTTGGTCTCAAAATCCAACATGCTGAGGCCTTAACAGCATTTCCCTTGTTTCCCTTAACAGCACTAAGAACTGCTTTTGGCCTAGCAGTATTAACCCTTGTGTCCTTAATAATATTAACCTTTTTAGTAAAATTACTATTATTAGCTGCTGTTATTTTGTTAAAAGGCCTTCTAGCAGTTGAATATGCATTATTAATAACATTTTTCATGGGTCCTGCATTATTCACTGCTGTTCTTGGTTGAACATTATTAACTGGTCTAGCAGTATTAATTGAAATTGGGCCAGACCTAGTTAAGACTGTTCTTGGAACCATGTTCCTTTTTGGACTGGGGTGAGTTAATTTAGAGAAATTCTATTTGTTCACCCTTTAAACATTGGTCCAAACTGGTTTTGCAAATATTCCATTATTATACCAGTTATTACAATCATTTTTCAAATGATCAAAACTATCACACACATGACAAGCTTTGTTGAACATCTCAAAATAACTCCCTATTTTTTGGGACATTTATTGGTTCCAGTTTCTCTTGTTTCCTCTAGGACTAGGTGTGTTTTGCCTATTTTTATCAACTGATGTTTTCCTAGGAGATTTTACTTGCTCAGTAGACTTAACAAAGTTTATCTTAGCAAAACTAGGTTTATTAAACATCTCAACTGTTTTAACCTTAGGCACATTTTCTTCATCACTATCAGATACCCAATCCTCAATAATTGGGGCTCCATTTTCTTTCCTAGCAGTCTTAGGTTCATTAGTCTCAACAGTAGGCTTTTCAACTATAGACTCACTAACAGACTCATTCACATCAACAAAATCATCTAGACTAGGATAAACTAAATCAGATTTTGGTGGCATAAAATTCCCAGTATAGGGAGGTGGGACAGCATTATACCCTAATCTTGTTTTACACTTATCCATTATCTGACTGTCTAGAAGTTTACTTAGGCTTTTTGATAAATTTTCAAATTTTTGTACTGTAAGTTGAACCTCATCTTTTTCTTTTGTAGCCAACTCTAACTTCCTTTTAAGCTCTGTAATATCTAAATCTCTTAAATAGATTTCACGTTTTAAGAGTTTTATATCTTCCTCATACACAGACTCATTTTTCTTAAAGACTAACAGTCTATCTTCTACAGATTCTAAACCAGTTTTATAAGAGACAGTAATTATCCTAGCTGTTCTTAAGTCTTTAACTAATTGTTCATTTTGTTCTTTTAGATCTTTTACATATTCTAAATAGGATGAGCAATAATTTGAGTCATTAGACACCTCAAAGTTTGTAAAAGAACTTGAACTTGTTGAAGAATAAGCCATGAGAGAAAAATTAGTTGGACCTTCTTTTGCTTGGTCACTCCAATCATAGCCAAAGCCATCACACTGAGACACTAAGGCATTGTAAGTAGTTTCCTCAATTGGCACAGTCCTTCTGGTAGGCTCCCTGTTCTTGTTGTCTTGATTCTTGGGTGCCCTGCACTCCCTTGCAAAGTGTCCTCTTTTTTGGCAGTTGAAACACTCACCTTGGACTTGTCAAACCCAATTCTTTCTTTGTTGGCCATGTCCAGCTTCCTTCCAGTATTCTTTAGAAATCTTCTTGCCCTCATAGTCAGCATAACAATGTTCAACCTCAAGTCTATCTCTTCTAGATCATTAGGATGGATTTTCTATAGATCTTCATTATCAAGCTGTAGAATACTTGGTTAGCTAGCAAAGAAGGAATAAATCACAGCATCACTTAAATTTTCAATAGTTGTTGAGCTATCAGCAGCACCCTGAGTGCTAGCAGTATTAACACCCTGAGCAGTATTAACTGCTCTAGTTGCACTGTTAGTGCTGCTAGAGGACAGAAAGGCTACATTGTGTGAGTTTGTGGTTGAGCTAGATGTCCCCTTGACCTCTGATTCATAAGCCTTCAGATTGTTGAAGAGGTCATCCAAACTTAATGTCTCAATCTCTGGTTTGTTCCTCCATACAATAGTATGCATAGTCTATTCTTGTGACAAACTTCTCAAGAACTTTTGATTGATGTCTTCTTGAGGGATAACTTCACCATGCATCTCCAGTTGACTAATTAGCTTTTGAAGCCTTTCATAAGTTTGCTCAATCACTTTTGTGCTGGATGCAACAAAGTTTTCATATTGCTGCTTCAGAAGATTTTTCTGAGTTTTCTTTGTAGCAGTATTACCTCCAAATCTGTTCTCAATAGCCTGCATCAGTGTCTTAGCATCCTTGTATGAGTTGAACTTTAATTGATGCTCATTAGGTAAGGCCATCAACAAAGTGCTTCTTGCCTTCAACTCTGCCCTTCTTTGTGCCTTCTCTTCAACACTTGTAGGAGGGATAACAGTCTCCTTACCATCAACAGTTTTTGTTACTATGGGTGCATTACCATTTTCTACGATCTCCCATAGAGTGTAATCAATGCACTGTAGGTACTGCTCCATCCTCATCTTCCAGAGATCATACTCACCAGGTTGGAGTATGGGTAGCTTGATGGTTTGAGTAGATTGAGAATCCATTGCTTCTTGAAAAAGTAGATCTTGTGTGTAGTAAAGTTTCTTCTTATTCAAAGCTTCTCACAAGCTCTGATACCACTTGTTGATCCCAATAGAATAGATCTTGCTTAGCTTGTATAAGGCTAAGTTGTATTGAATAAATTCTATTGAATAAATTCAAAACAACTATGATAGAAACTTATGATTGTAGCAATATCAAAGACTATGCGAATCTAGTCAATGATACTAAGATGAAGAATTTCAAATGAAACATAAAGCAGTAAGAAATCAAAAACAAATAGTTCTACAAACATCCAAAACCTCAATAATAGATACACACTCTAAATAGTGTTCAGGGTTACAAACCATGAAGTGCTATATCGATATCAAAACAAATGATTTCTAAGATAACTAACTCTATCCCTGAGGACCTTGCTTTTTAACACCAAGGACTCCTAACCCTTAACAAGTATTTCCCAATGATATATCATGATCTTATAAACAAATTAACTTCTACATATCTTTTACAAAACGATATCTCATACTTATCACAATAAACAATCTTTATCTTTTCTCTGATAATCTTTCATCTCTTCTCTGTCAGCATAAAACGCTTCCAGCAATTGTAATCATAATAGGAGTTGTAAACTTTCATACAACAGTAGTACCCTTTTGAACCAGTAGCACAAACTGTGTACAAGCAGCATTAATACTTAGAAAGTTTTCTTATCAATCATTCATCATCAGTACTAAGTTACACTAGCAGTATAACTTGTAGTAGTAACAATATACCAGGGCAGTAGTAACTTATACTAGCCAGAAGTAATACTAGCAATAACTAAACATACACGAGTATTAGTACACTAGAGACTAACTACTAATCATAAGTTTTATCATTAAGAAACCTAACAACACTTATTCTAAACTTAGGCAGCATAACGTACTACCTTAACAGTCTTAACTTCCACTTAGCAGTAGTAACAATCCCAACAATCAGTCAAGAAGCGCCTTTTTTATTCCAACTATTTCTTTCTATATTTCGAATGCTTTTTGACATTCATTGTTGAATTCAAATGGAGTATCTTTTTCAAGCAGCTTAGTTAGAGGTTCGGTAATTTTTGAAAAATCTTTAATGAAACATCGGTAAAAACTGGCATGTCCAAGAAAGCTTCTAACATCAAGCGGTAGTTTTGAGATTATGTTAATTTTTGCTTTGTCAACTTCAAGTCCTGCGCTAGATACCTTGTGTCCAAGCACAATTCCTTCTTTGACAATGAAGTGACATTTTTCCCAATTAAGGACAAGATGAGCATCTTTACAACGCTAGAGCATTTTATCAAGGTTATTTAGGCATTTGTCGAAAGAGTATCAAATACGAGAAAATCATTTTATGAATACTTTGACGATTCTTCTGATTATGTCGTGAAAGATTGGCCAGTACATAGCATCTTTAGAATGAACTAGGGCCATAACATAGCCCACAAGGTCATTCTCCTATAAGCGCAGTTCCGAAAGGACACGTGAATGTTGTTTTTTCTTGATCCATAGGATCGATAGGAATTTGAAAATATCCAAAAAACCATCGAGGAAACAGAATTATTTATTTCCTGCGAGTCTTTCTAACATTTGATCCAAAACATAAAAGGTAAAAGGAAATGTGATCTTTTTGTGGTTGCATAAGATCATGTCGAGTTTTGGGCACGATAATCGATGCATACTCGCCAACCCATAACGGTTCTTTTTAGGACAAGTTCATCTTTTTCGTTTGTGACAACATAATACCTATCTTACATTGGTAACACAGTTGAATAGGACCTAACCAAGGAATATCGTGTGTGTGATATAAATAGGGTAAATAATATCGTATCCCAAGATTAACGATTTCTTTTTTTACAACTTCTTGCCATGTTTGGATTTATGTCTCTTTTTTGGACAACTGGTTTCATGTCCTATCGTCCATGAAAGTAGTATCTTGTGTTATAGAATAATGGACAAAAACCAGGAATGTTCTGTGTTTTCGCTTTTCCAAGCAAATGGCCCTATGTTTTATATTAGGAACGATACAAGTTTTCTTTTATTTTAAAGCAATAAGTGAGATGAATGATACAAGGAAGGAAAGTATGCGTTACTTCCAAGAATACATACTCCAAAATATCAGAAAGAGGTAGAGTTTTTTTTTTTTTTTTTTTGTATATTATTTTTTTTTTATTTTTTATTTTTTTTTTTTTTTTTTTTTTTTTTTTTTTTTTTTTATTGTTTTTTTTTTTTACTTTTTTTTTTTTTTTTCGACAAGATCCCTAGGAGGATTGCTTCGAGAGATGGAGTTTTGGATTCTTATAAGTCAGATTGATGGTGATTTCTAGAATGGTGGTTCTTCGGTATAGGATTACAAATTCGAGAATTTTCATCGCAAGCCATTGCCTGATAATTTACGAGATTCAGAAAAGATTTCTTCTCGAGAAGGGTTTCTACGATGGAATAGAGGATTTTTCTTCCTTTGTCTAGAAGAGCATCGAAATCTTATTCTAAGATTTCATCAATAACATCGATACTAAAACAGTTATCATCGTTTGAGTAAGAGTGTTTATTTATCGCAGAGTTCCATTAAAGATCATTTTCATTCATCCCAAACCCAAGATTTGAGTATGTATATGTCGTTCTAGTTTAACCTCGACAAACTTCGCATCAGCAGTGTGAAGAACAGGTCATCCCAAGGATGAGGGGAACTATTGGATTGTCTTCTAACCATTTTGAGAAATAACGAAATTGAGGCAGAAAGTGAATCACACAACTTCCAACGAGCAGATATTTTTATTAATTCCAACATGGGGGGGGGGGGGGGGGGGGGGAGGGGGGGTAAATTTTTTATGGGAGGGAATAATCGGTCGATTAATCTTACGCTCAATTATGGTAGTTTAAGAGTTACGAGAGATAAATTTTGCAGTATAGGAATATTGAAAAAAGTTAATGCAAGCAACCAATAATCGGCCCAAAGCATATGCAGAGACAGTTTATGATATGTATTGAAATTACATTAATAGAAACTTCTTTTTGGTCTCCAATTTGGTGAACCATTTATTTTGGATCATTGCTGACCTTTCATCGCTTCGGAAAGCAGCAGAAAAGTTGTTTTTAAATAAATAAGTTTGTTGACTTATGAGCTCTTTGAGAAAAGTTATGCCATAGGTTAGGCAAAACCCGCTAAGACGAGTCCGACGAAAGGATAAAAGTGGAGGGGGAGGGGCATTTATTCGAATGGCTCGGATCATGTCAAGAAATTTTCCGTATTGGGCCTCCATTTTTTCTTTTCTAAAGGCATCGAGGGAGTTTTTTTACGAGATCTTTGTTTGTATGGCTGGGTAACAATGTTACTTTGACTGGTTTGTGATTTAGTTTTTGTTTGTGTGTAGGTTCATCGTCTTCATCATACACTATCAAAAGTGTGATAGGGAGTTTTCCCAGAATTATTTTTGTTTGACTCATGTTCGGGTTATCTGGTGGATTATAGGATTTACCACTTCTTGTGAATACGACATTCACATGCTCATTACGAGCTTGCGGTGGTTGGTAAGCTTTGCTACCTCATGGGTTTGGTTGAGTGTTGCTTGGAAGAGATCCAGAAGGTCGACCAGATTGCTTGTCAGCGAGGTCTGACAGAATCTGAGTATTCTTTCGCGTTTTGGACATTGAAATTTGATGATTTTGTTGTATACTCACTGGTTTCGCATTGAGTTTTGAGGTCCATGAATGTTCATTGACAAAGGCGTTAGTTGAATTGCATGGGGATTTCATGAAATTGTTTTGATTTTTGTTTTAAGAATGTACGGTTTATCATCCGGTAATGGACATTAGTTGTCTCGTTTAATCATCCATTCCGCTTATGAACTCCAATTAATCCCGCAATTCGAGTCTCGGTCGCGGTAAACAGTGTAAAAAGGCGAGTCTTTACGGAAAGGTTTAACATAAATTTAGCTTCTATCTTCAACGAAGGGGACATGAGGCATGTCCATCATCGTCAATATCGGGTGTTGGTCTGAATTAGGAGCATACGAGATTGGAGTTCATTGTATCTAAGCATGTATTTTTATGGTCACGATTACAATGCATCCCATTCAGGCCAAATTTGTCAGTTAACGGTGTTACTATTCCTTCACTCCGCGGCAACTCAACAGTTTTTCTTAGAGATGATTTGGCATATTGATTTTTAAGTCCAATCGAAGTTGAGGTACGAAACATTATCTTCGAACAGCTAATAAGAGCTTAGTGTGTTTTGATAGAGAAATACCCACAGACCTAGCTGCGGGCATTTTTAAAAACTCCTTTGTGTTATTTTCCTCTGAGACCATGATAAAAATGTGTGATAATATTGCCTTTGGAAAGGTTATGACCAAAGGCAGTTTAAGAGCCATTTCCTTCATACCGCAGCCATAGCGGTTAGTTAGAGATTCATTTTCATGTTGAAGTGAACAGGCAGACGGATTTCTCCGAGTGATGTCGGTCAAAAAGAAGCTTAGGGGGAAAGAATGTCTAATGAAAGCATCGAAGTTTCCATCCCACGTGTTCGATAGGTACCTTCAGTTGAGTATCGTCCAACCAATGTTTTTTCTTCTCTAGAAAGATCATGGAGGGAAACATGATCAGGCGGACAACTTCAGTTTTCGTATCTAGTGTATTTAATCATATCCCACAGATTCATGCGGAATGTCCATAAATGTGTTTATAGGGTCGATTTTGGTTCTGCCTATTCAAATTGAGTTTCCTTTGAACAGAGAGTCAAATGTGTCACCTTTACTAGCAAAATTCGGTTTGCCGGGTTTGGGAAGAATGGTGATTGCGGAATCGGGAGTCGAGCCGACAACACATGTCACGGTTAGGCACCCACAATGGTTTCACACAGCTTTAAGATCGTAATTCGAAGAATAACCAGAAAGGACATAAGTTAATTGATCATCGCAGAGAATAGCGGATAAACACTTCTCGGGTGTTCTGAGTGGATTGGGTTCTTTGAGTCAAATGAACTCTTTTGTTTTCGTTGACAAAGTCTTCGATTCGAGTAACGTTTCTGGGTTCGGGTAAAGGGTCCACAAGTTTCAGAAAATTGAAGCGATGTGTATGCTCCAAAGGAAAATTGTTTGGGCAGTATGCAGAAAACTATACGGCGATTTTTTGAAAAAAGAGGGCTTAAATTAATTATCACATAGTTGACTATAGAATAGCTAAAAAATCACGGGTTTTTTTTGAGCCAAAAACTTGATGGTTCAAAAAAAGCTATTAAATTTATAATGACGAAAATACCAATTTTATTATAGAGTGAAAACCACACGGTAATAATTATAACCCGTGGGTAATAGAATGAAGTCTGGAGGCTTAAGGCACTAAAAGGAGGATTTTGCGCTAGATTTTAATATTTGATAAAACAAAATCTAGCGCAAATCCCCCTTTTTACATGCCTCCAAGCCTCCAGACTTCAAATTACCTTTACCCACGGTTATACTTTTTAACCCGAGTTGTTTCCCTACAAAAAAAATAAAAAAAAAAAAAAAAAAAAAAAAAAAAAAAAAAAAAAAAAAAAAAAAAAAAAAAAAAAAAATTAATAAAATTGGTATTTTCAGTCATTATAAATTTAAAGCTTTTGAAACACATCAAAGTTTTTGGCACCGGGATTTTTAAGCTATTCTATAGTCAACTCTGGAAAATTACTTTAACTCCCCCTTTTTATTTTCAAAAAATCGCCTGTATCGATTTGACTCTTGGCAAACTACCCAAACTATTTTCTCCTTTGGATGCATACACGTGCTTCCAATTCTGAACTTGTTGAACCTTTACCCGAACCTGAACGTACTCTGAATCGAAGACTTTGTCAACGAAAGCAAAAGAGAGTTTCATTTTGATCAAAGAACCAATCCACCTCAACACCCGAGAAGTGTTTATCCGCTAATTCTCGAAATCAATTACTTCTGTCACTTTCTTGATATTCTTCAAAATTACGATCTAAAAGATGATGAAACCATGTGGGTTGCCGACCGTGTTGTCGCTCCGACTCCCATTCCGCAATCACCATCTTGAAACCGCAAACGACTTTGCTATAAAGGTAACCATTTGACTCTCTCAAAGGAAACCAATATTGATGGCAGAACCAAAAATCGATCCTCAAAAAACACAAATATATGAATTCCTCAGGATTCTGTTGATATGATAAATACCTAGATACCCGAAGATGAAGTTGTCCCCTGATGATGTTTTCCACCTATCACTTACTAAGAGAAGAAAAACATGGTTGGAGACGAACTCAATGAAGGAAACTATCGAAACGGTGGATGAACTTCCGAACCTGCTTTATTTAGAGCGCTTACTGTTTCCCCCTATCTCTTTTATGCCCGACTACCTCGTGAGAAATCCGTGCCTTTTCTCAACATGGAAATGAATCTCTAACTAACGCTTGGCTTCGTATGAAGGAAATGCTCTAAAACTGCCATGGTCATAACCTTTCCAAAGGCAATATTATTAAAATCTGTTATCATGGTCTCAGCGAAATAACCCAAGAAGTTTTAAATGCCGCAGCTAGTGGTATTTCCTATTAAAACACCATATCAAGCTATATTAGCTTCTCGAAGAAAATATAGCTCAAGCTCGATTGGACTAAAAACAAATGCCAAATCAACTCTTAAGAAAACTGTTGCTTTCGCCAATGAAGGTAATAGTAACACCGATACTGCCCAAAAATAAATGCCTGAATGGATTGCCATGACCATAAAACTACATCTTAGTACAAAGAACACCAATCTCGTGCTAAAACAACCAACACCCGATATTGGACGATGAATGACATGCCTATGAGTCCCGTGAAGAAGAAGCTAAATTCTTAGTAAAACATCCGTGTAAGACTCGTTTTTACACTGATTACCACGACCGAGACTCGAATTGCGATAATTGGCGTTCAAGCGGACGGAATGATTACAACCGAGACAACTACTGATCCAATACCGATGATAAACCGTACGATCTTCAAAAACAATTCAACAATTTCATGAAATCCCAGCAATCAACTAACGCCTTTGTCAAAACCACAATCCGATGGACCTCAAAACTCAACCTCGAAACGTACTCAAAAACTCATCATGCTTCAATACCCAAACGACCTCGACACAAAGATTTTAGACCCGACTCGCTGACAAGCAATCTGGTCGACCTTCTGGATCTCTTCCAAGCAACACTCAACCAAACCATAGAGGTAGCAAAGCTTCCCAACCAACGCAAGCTGAATGAGCAAGTGATGTCATATTCAACAAGAATTGGTATAATCCTATAATCCACCATATAACCCAAATGTATGCAACAAAAAATAATTCTGACAACCCTAGTTTTCCAAAACCTTTGATAGTGATGATGAAGACGATGAACCTACACGACAACCAAAAACTCAATCCATAAAACCAGTCAAAGAAACATTGTTACCCAAACCATACAAACCAAAGATCTCGTATCCTCGATGCCTTAGAAAAGAAAAAATGGAGGCCCAATGCGGAAAATTTCTTGACATGATCCGAGCCATTCGAATCAATGTACCTCTTGTCGACGTCTTAGCCGGAATGCCTAACTATGGCAAATTTCTCAAAGAGCTCATAAGCAACAAACATAAAATTAAACAACTTTCTGCCGCTTTCCTAAGCGATGAAAGTTCAGCAATGATCCAAAATAAAGTTTCCGACCAAAAAACTTGGAGACCCAAGAGTTTTCTTAAGTCCATTGTATTTCAACAAAACTTTCACCTGACAATGCTTTGGCCGATATTGGTGCCTAGCATAACCTTATATCCATATACCTTTATTAATGCAAACATTATCTCTCGAAACTCTTAAACCTACCAAAATGAGCGTAAGATTAATCGACAGATCATTCCAATACCCTGTTGGAATAACTAAAAATATGCTCGTTGAAGTTGGTGAATTCACTTTTCCTGCCGATTTAATTATTCTCAAAATGGAAGAAGACAGCAAAGTTCCCCCATCTGGAGACCTTTTCTTCACAATAGCTGCTATGCAGTTAGTCGAGTTAAACAGAAACAACTCAATCTTGGAGTTGGGACTGAACGAATGATCTTTAATATCGACTCTGCGATAAAACACTCTTACTCAAACGATGATACCTGTTTTAGTATCGATGTTATCGATGAAATCTTAGAATAAGATTTCGATGCTCTTCTAGACGAAGGAAGAAAAATCCTCTATTTACATCGTACGAAACCCTCTCGAGAAGAAATCTTTTGTGAATTCGATAAATTCATAGCAATGGCTGCCGATGAAAATTCTGAATTTGAATCCTATACCGAAGAACCACCATTCTAGAAAATCACCATCAATACTGATTATAAAATCAAAACATCTCTCGAAGAACCTCCTATGGATCTTGAACTTAAACCTCTTTCTGATAATTTGGAGTATGTATTCTTGGAAGAACCATCTTTCCTTCCTGTAATCATATCATCTCAACTATCTGCTTAAAATAAAAGTAAACTTGTATCCGTCCTTAAAAAACATAAGGAAGCCTTTGCTTGGAAAACAACAGACATTCCTGGTATTTGTCCATTCTCATAAACACAAATACAACTTCTTGATACAGAAAAACCATTGTCCAAAAACAAAGAAGACTAAATCCAAACATGCAAGAAGTTGTTAAAAAAGAAATCGTTAAACTCTTGGATACCGATATTATTTACCCAATTACCGATATTCCTTGGGTTAGTCCTATTCACTGTGTACCAAAGAAAGATGGTATTATAGTTGTCACAAACGAAAATGATGAACTTGTCTAAAAAAAGCGTTATGGGGTTGGCGAGTATGCATCGATTATCGTAAACTCAATGAAGCAACCACAAAAGATCATTTCTTATTAACCGTTAATGCTCAAATGTAAGAAAGACTCGCAATAAATAAATATTTCTGTTTTGCCTCGATGGTTTTTTTCTTGGAATTTTCAAATTTCTATCGATCTTATGGATCAAGAAAAAACAACATTCACATGTCCTTTCGGAACATACGCTTATAGGAGAATGCCTTTTGGGCTATGTAATTGCCGCTAGTTTACATTCTCAAAGATAAACAAGTTGTGCAATCGTATTTTTCTTTTTTTTCACGACAAATCGAAGAATCCGCAAAGTATTCATAAATGATTTCTCCGTCATTTAGATCTCTTCGACAATTGCCTAAACAACCTTGGATAAATACTCTAGCGTCTGTAAAGATGCGCATCCTTTGTCCTTAATTGGGAAAAATGTCACTTCATGGTCAAAGATTCCTTCTAACGGCATGACTAATGGTTTGTCAGCGTAACATTTCTTCAGATTAGACACATGGAAAGTATGGTGAACTCTGTTCAACTCTTGAGGAAGTTCCAGCCTGTAGGCAACTTTCCCAACTTTTTCTAACACCTTGAAAGGTTCGACATATCTCGGATTCAGCTTGCCCCGCTTACCGAATCGTACAACCCCTTTCCACGGTGAGACCTTGAGCATAACCCTATCCCCAACCTCGAACTCCATCGGCTTTTGCTTCCAATCAGTGTAGCTCTTTTGTGGATCCTGAGCAGCTTGCATTCTGTCAGGGAAGTCTGGATCTTCAAAACCAGGTGGTTGACACACATAGACTTCCTCTTCAATCTTACCATAAAGAAAAGCACTCTTGACATCCATCTGATACACCACAAAGTCTTTAAATGAGGCATAGGCTAAAAATAGCCTAATTGCTTCAATTCTGGCAACAGGAGCAAAAACCTCATCATAGTCTATTCCTTCTTCTTGTGTGTATCCTTGTGCAACCAATCTTGCTTTATTTTTAATCACAATGCCTCTTTCATCCTTCTTGTTCCTGAAAACCCATTTAGTCCCAATAGCTCTTTTTCCATTAGGTAACTCCACCAAGGTCCAAACTTCTTGTAACTTGAATTGTAGAAGCTCTTCCTGCATAGCTTCTATCCAACTTGGATCCTTCAGTGCTTGAACTACCTTTTTGGGTTCTTCTTGTGATAAAAAGCAAGCAAACAAGCAATTTTGAATGTCTTTATGGTTTCTTCTTTGTTCAAGAGTAGTGCTAAGAAACCCATGTTCCTCCAAATTCCTTGTCATTCTTCTTGTTTGAGGTGTTGAATTCAAGTCTCCAATAATTTGTTCAATTGGATGGTCTTTGTGTATTCTTGTGGTAGGAACAAGACTGACTTGGAAGTATGTATCTAAATTGTTCATGTCAGCCCCTGAAATATCATCTTCAGCATCACTAAATCTGCCAAATTCTTCCAATTCAGGCATATTTGGTTCATCAGCACATCCATAGACTATATTCTCAGCAACAACATTATCTACTATGCCAGCACCATTAACAGTTGGACTAACATTTTTAATATTGTTAGTGCTGTTGATATTTGCATCCTTTTCTTGATTAACTCTTGGTTCCTCTGTACTTGGAACCTTACTATCTTTATTCCCTGGATCTTCAACATCCTTCTTTTCCTCCTCCCCTGATGGTTTGAATCCAGCATCAGGAGAATCCTTTGAACTAAAAGATAATGGTGGATCTTGAGTCCATAATGGTAGCAGTATGTAATCTTTGCCAGGTACTGTCTCCATTCTAGTTTTACATGCATCATCACATGCTTTTGTACCTGCATTACCATTAGACTGATTTCTTACAACAACTGGCTTATAATTCATTAAATTTGTTAGCGCATCTATTTTTTCTTTATTCTTCATCAACAAGTGGTATCAGAGCTTGTGAGAAGCTTTGAATAAGAAGAAACTTTACTACACACAAGATCTATTTTTTTCAAGAAGCAATGGACTCTCAATCTACTCAAACCATCAAGCTACCCATACTCTAACCTGGTGAGTATGATATCTGGAAGATGAGGATGGAGCAGTACCTACAGTGCATTGATTACACTCTATGGGAGATCGTAGAAAATGGTAATGCACCTATAGTAACAAAAACTATTGATGGTAAGGAGATTGTTTTCCCTCCTACAAGTATTGAAGAGAAAGCACAAAGAAAGGCAAAATTAAAGGCAAGAAAAACTTTGTTGATAGACTTAACTAATGAGCATCAATTAAAGTTCAACTCTTACAAGGATGCTAAGATACTGATGCAGGCAATTGAAAACAGATTTGGAGGTAATGCTGCTACAAAAAAAACTCAGAAAAATCTTCTGAAGCAGCAATATGAAAACTTTGCTGCATCCAGCACATAAGTGATTGAGCAAACCTATGAAAGGCTTCAAAATCTAATTAGTCAACTGGAGATGCATGGTGAAGTTATCTCTCAAGAAGACATCAATCAAAAGTTCTTGAGAAGTCTGTCACAAGAATGGACTATGCATACTATTGTGTGGAGGAACAAACCAGAAATTAAGACATTGAGTTAGGATGACCTCTTTAACAACCTGAAGTCTTATGAATCAGAGGTCAAGGGGACATCTAGCTCAACCACAAACTCACACAATGTAGCCTTTCTGTCCTCTAGCGGCACTAACAGTGCAACTAGAGCAGTTAATACTGCTCAGGGTGTTAATACTGCTAGCACTCAGGGGGTTGTTGATAGCTCAACAACTATTGAAAATTTGAGTGATGCTGTGATTTATTCCTTCTTTGCTAGCCAACCAAGTATTCCACATCTTGATAATGAAGATCTACAACAAATCCATCCTGATGATCTTGAAGAGATAGATTTGAGGTGGAACATTGCTATGCTAACTATGTGGCAAGAAGATTCCTACAAAATACTGGAAGGAAGCTGGACATGGCCAACAAAGAAAGAATTCGGTTTGACAATTCCAAGTGGAGTGTTTCAACTGCCACGAGAGAGGACACTTTGCAAAGGAGTACAAGGCACCCAAGAATCAAGACAGCAAGAACACGGAGCCTACGAGAAGGACTGTACCAGTTGAGGAAACTACTTCAAATGCCTTAGCATCTTAGTGTGATGGCTTTGGATATGATTGTAGTGACTAAGCAGAAGAAGGTCCAACCAATTTTGCTCGCATGGCTTTTCTTCAACAAGTTCAAGTTCTTCTACACACTCTGAGGTATCTAATGACTCAAATTGTTGTTCATCTTGTTTAGAATGTGTAAGAGACTTAAAAGAACAAAATGAACAATTAGTTAAAGACTTAAGAATAGCTAGGATAAGTGTTGTCTCTTATAAAACTGGTTTAGAATCCGTAGAAGCTAGACTGGTAGTCTTTAAGAAAAATGAGTCTGTGTATGAGGAAGATATAAAACTCTTAAAAAGTGAAATCTATTTAAGAGATTTAGATATTACAGAGCTTAAAAGGAAGTTGGATTTCATTACAAAAGAAAAAGATAAGGTTTAACTTACAATACAAAAATTTGAAAATTCATCAAAAAGCCTAAGTAAACTTCTAGACAGACAGATAATGGATAAGTGTAAAACAAGATTAGGGTATAATGCTATCCCACCTCCTTATACTGGGAATTTTATGCCACCAAAATCTGATTTAGTTTATCCTAGTCTAGATGATTTTGTTGATGTGAATGAGGCTGTTAGTAAGTCTGTAGTTGAAAAGCCTACTGTTGAGACTAATGAACCTAAGACTACTAGGAAAGAAAATGGAGCCCCAATTATTAAGGATTGGGTGTCTAAAAGTGAGGAAGAAGATATGCCTAAGATTAAAACTGTTGAGATGTTTAATAAACCTAGTTTTGCTAAGATAAACTTTGTTAACTCTACTAAGCAAGTAAAATCTCCTAGGAACACATCAGTTGATAAAAATAGGCAAAACACACCTAGTCCTAGAGGAAACAAGAGAAATTAGAACCAGCAGATGTCTCATAAATTAGGGAATGATTTTGAGATGTTCAACAAAGTTTGTCATGTGTGTGGTAGTTTTAAACATTTGAGGAAAGATTGCAATAACTGGTATAATAATCAAAGGTTTGAAAAAATAGTTTGGACCAATGTTCAAAGGGTGAACAAACAGAATTTCTCTAAATTAACTCACCTCAGTCCAAAAAGGAACATAGTTCCAAGAACAGTCTTAACTAGGTCTAGCCCAATTTCAGTTAATGCTGCTAGACCAGTTAATACTGTTCAATCAAGAACAACAGTGAATAATGCAGGACCCATAAAAAATATTATTAATAATGCATATTCAACTACTAGAAAGCCTTTTAACAAAATAATAGCAGCTAATAACAGTAATTTCACTAAAAAGGTTAATATTGTTAAGGGAGCAAGAGTTAATAATGCTAGGCCAAAAGTAGTTATTAGTGCTGTTAAGGGAAACAAGAAAAATACTGTTAAGGTCTTAGCATGTTGGGTTTGGAGAGTAAAACATAAAGTCTTAGACCATATATTCAGAAACAATGATGCATCAATGTCCTTTAAAAGATTTGACTATATTGATGCACAAGGCAGATCCAAGTCAATAATGGCTTGGATCCCCAAAAGAAACTAATTCTCCTACCATTATGTGCAGGGCAATCCACAGCAAGATTTGAAGGATAAAAGAGTGATTGACAGTGGATGCTCTAGGCACATGATAGGAAACAAATCTTATCTTACAGATTATGAAGAAATTGATGGAGAATTTGTTGCCTTTGGAGGAAATTTGAAATGAGGGAAATTACTAGGAAAGGTAAAATAAGAACTGGTAAATTGGATTTTGAAGATGTGTATTTTGTAAAAGAACTAAAGTTTAACCTTTTTAGTGTCTCACAAGTGTGTAATAAGAAGAATAGTGTTCTTTTTACTGATACTACATGTGTTGTTCTGTCTCCAGACTTTAAGTTAACTGATGAAAGTCATGTTTTGCTTAAAGTTCCTAGAAAGTATAACATGTACAGTGTTGATTTAAAGAATATTGTTCCTCAAGGAGGTCTAACTTGTCTCTTTGCAAAAGCCACACCAGATGAATCTAATCTTTGGCATAGAAGGCTTGGACATGTAAATTTCAAAACAATGAAAAAACTGGTAAAGGGAAACCTTGTAAGAGGTTTACCTTCAAAACTTTTTGAAATTAATCAAATCTGTGTTGCTTGTCAGAAGGGAAAGCAACACAAAGCTTCTTGTAAGACCAAAACAGTCAGTTCAATCAGTCAACCATTACAAATGTTGCACATGGATTTGTTTGGCCCAACATTTGTAAAGAGTTTAATGAAAAAGATGTATTGCCTAGTTGTTACAGATGATTTTAGTAGGTTTAGTTGGGTTTTCTTTTTAGCCACTAAGGATGAAACTAGTGAAATCCTTAAAACATTCATAACAGGCATAGAAAATCTAATAGACCTTAGGGTGAAAGTGATTAGATGTGACAATGGGACTGAATTCAAGAATAGGGTCATGAATCAGTTCTGTGAAATGAAGGGTATTAAGAGGGAATTTAGTGTTGCTAGGACTCCACAACAAAATGGAGTAGCAGAAAGGAAAAATAGGACACTAATAGAGGCTGCTAGGACTATGCTAGCTGATTCAAAATTGCCAACAACTTTCTAGGCTGAAGCAGTTAATACTGCTTGTTATGTCCAAAATAGGGTGTTAGTTATCAAGCCTCACAACAAGACCCCTTATGAACTTTTTCTAGGTAGAAAACCTGCCTTAAGCTTCATGAGACCATTTGGGTGTCCTGTTACAATCCTTAATACCATAGATCACCTAGGTAAATTTGATGGAAAGGCTGATGAAGGGTTCTTTGTAGGATACTCTACCAATAGCAAAGCATTCAGAGTATTCAACAGTAGAACTAGGATAGTAGAAGAGAACCTGCATGTTAAGTTTAGTGAGGATACACCTAATATTGCAGGAAGTGGACCTAATTTGCTTTTTGATATAGATGCTTTAATACCACTTGTTGATCCCAATAGAATAGATCTTTAGTCCCTTAGTTTGTATAAGGTATAGTTATGCAAGATAAATCTAACACAACTATAGTAGAAACTTTTATTGTAAATATCATAGACTATGCGGAATCTAGTCAATGATACTAAAAAGAATTAAAATGAAACAGTAATAAACAAGATCAATAACAAAACAGTTTACTAAACTTTCAGTCTGAATATAAAATGAACACTCTTAATAGTGTTTAGGTTTATAAAACCTTGAAGCTACGAATAACACTTTTCTAGATATCTGGATTATATTAAACATTATGCCCTAGGACATCCTTTTATACACCAAGGAGTCCTACAAGGCTTACAATAATTTTCTAAGTTATCATGATCTTCTAAACAAATAACTTATACAAATCTTTTACAAAAATATCTCATACTTATCCCGTAAGTAATCTTGATAAACAATCTTCATATTTATCCTTTCTCTTGTCTTTATCCTTCTGACAGTAGAAATTCTTCTAGCAGTTGTAATCTTTCAGCAGTTGTAACCAGCAACATTAACTGTGTACAAGCAGTAGTAACTACTTAGAATATTTTCTTCATTCTTCATCAGCAGTACTAAGTTACACTAGCAGTACTAACTTTATGCTAACAGTTATAACTTTATTCAAGCAATACTAACATATACTAGCAGTACTAAGTTACACTAACAGTAGTAACTTTTATACTAGCAGTATTAACTACTTAGTAGTATTTCTTCTAAGTCTTTGAGCAGTCTTAACTTCCATTAGCAGTAGTAACTGGCAGTACTAACTACTTAGCATATTTTTTACTAATATCACTAACAGCACTAAGTTATGCTTAGCAGCAGTAACTCTAACCTTAGCAGTAGTAACTTCCAAACAGCTTTAAAAAGTATTTTAATCCCAACAATCCATAGCAGAACCATATGTTTGTCAAATTTCCCCCTAATCCAAAGCACACTATATTCATACTACCTAGCAAATACATTTGCCTTTTCAAATTAACGCTTAAAAGTAGCATTATTTTTATGCAATCTATCCAAAAAAGACTTATTTAACCTCAAACCATCTAGAAACGAACGATACATTTGTCGAGATTCTCCCTAATTCGCAGCACACTATCGTTCTTCTAATAACAACACATTCGGCTTTTCAAAATTCTACAAATTAACGCTTAAAAGCACACTAATTTTCTCCAATACATCCACGAAAGGCTTATTTAACTCTAAACCATCTAGAAAAGAACCGTACGTTTGTCAAGTTTCTCCGATTCTAAGCACAGTACATTCATAATACCTAGCAAACACAAAATCCGTCATTTGCCTTATATAATAACACATTCAACTTCTCAAAATTCTACAAACTAAAAGCAATCTCATTTTTTCAAAAAAAATTCCTTATTTAACTTAACGTGACGCGCGCGATTAGCTAATACTACACGTACGCGCGCGATTCGTTTATACTACACGTAACGCAGCAAACTATGAGATGAATAACACTCACTAAAACCTAACACTAAATTCATTTATCAATCTAACTAACAGATTGATTATAAAAAGAATATAGTCAACAAACTTAAGTGTGCTGCTAGACATCATGTTCTTGATAAAAATGTGATGCTTTGTTTAAATTTATTATTGTATCTTTTAGGAAATAATGTGATTTGCTTTATGTAGTTTATTGTTTGTGCAGGGGAATCTGAAATATGTAGTATTAAATATGTGCCATCATTGTCGAAGGAATAATAAGGCGTGAAAATGACCATTAAGTTTTAGAAAGACAAGACTCGGCTTATGGATCATCTAACTTCCATATCGATTCGACTAGACTGAACTGAAATGTAGGATACTGGACGCAATATGGGTTCATCTAAACAAGTCCAGTTTTGTTGGAATTAGTAGACATAAAGACCATATTAACTATTAATAAATACGAGCACGCAGCGGAATAATAACACGTATGATCTTCACATAGTCATATAAATTAACATAACAAGAAAGTAAAAGAACCGTGTACCTTTTAGCAATTCTTTAATCAAGAAACAATAAAGATCAAAGTATGATCTCTCTATGGATTTGTACACAATACGTTCTTAGCAATAGAGTATGCTAGTACTAATAGTGTTAAACAATCGCCTTTGGAAAACCTTGAATCAAATCAACACAAGAAACTATGTTTCTTGTTTCCTTGCCGTCGAACAAAGCAAAACCGAACACCCCTATAAATGGTTTCGGTCGATCAAGCACAAAGAGAAAGAAAGAGAGATTTAGGGATATATCCAACTAATGAATCCTTAATCTCTATTTATAACCTTCTCAATACTTGGTCAACAAGCAAAAGCCCACCTCCTTTGGGTTGGGTTTATTCGGCCGGTTAGAGCAAAAGGGAAGGGGCATAGCCCACTTTCCTTTTTCCCGATTTTCCTTTAAAGTCCTTATTGTTTAACATTTAATTAATTATATCTAAAATATATTTAATTAACTATTACCAACGAATTACGTGTGCATCTCATAGGGCTGCAAACTCGAGACCAGGACATAATATTATTTTAAGATTATAATCCTTCAGCTCCCACTGACATGTAATAATATAAATATAATAAACATTGGTTAGCGTCTAGCAACCACACAATGCTCCCGGAACCGTTTGAGTACAATTTCCCAAATACATTTAAATGATTAATCATTTACAATCCCTTTGTTTCACAAATGCCATGTCAAAATAGATATGGATCGTAGTCATTCTATTTTAACGATTCTGTTTCTCGTGTTACATAATTAAATCAAGATTACCAATCTAATCGGGACAAATCCAGATTACCATTGGGTCTGGCCAGACACACATCTGATTAATTAATCGAGGGGCCCAGTAGCATTATTATTTCAATCCAGTTGAATGAACAAATTCTATCTTGACTACAAGTATCTTATCATATATTTCAGAATACTCATGAATATAGTCTTTATGGCTACCTTGTTACGGGTAGTGTTAGAAGTATATCAAAAAAGTACCATCCACATACATAAAACTAACTTGTATCCTCAGAAGTCTAGATGATTTAGTAACGTAGAATCATTTACAAAGTTTCATCTACTTGATGACCGATCCATAAAGCCGAGTGACTGCATTGGTGAAGATCCGACGTAGGTATCATATAATTGCATGCATGCTTTTAGGTTTTCTATTTGTCGAACATATTATAGAATAGGGTATCATTAATCGACTGACTTTTAAGGAATATATATATTCCTATATTGTTGATCGACAATGGACTAATTTAGAATAATAAATATTATTCACGGATTAAACATGCAAATATAGGACACAATTTATATTAAATATAACTTCATACCACGTATTTTTATCATTTATAAATTTTTCTTAACATCCCTTATCTAAATACTAAATAGATCAAATGCATGATAATTCTAATTGACGAATCATGCCTCAAGATACGACTATCGTACTTGTTGACAAGGCATAGATTCATTAATTTCAACTAGTTTTGATCTTTCGGAATTTTAAGTATACTTATTTCAAGAATTCAATTAATGAAGTTCTTGAATATCTATGATAATTGTTTGTTTATACAAATATTTCAATATTAACACACTATATCTCATAAGGTGTGTGACATCAACTATTGACAACAATCATCTTTCGCAGCTTCTAAAAGTGTAAAGTATTCTTATTCTTTAATGTATAATGCAATTATGCTCTCAGTTGAGGACAACTAGTCCACATAGTCATCATCAAAAATGAAATCATACCATGACTAGTATTAAGTGTCATCTCAATTCGATTTAGCATCCGTGTACACAAACAACCTATGCTTTTAAAACCATAAACAATGAATATTCTCTTAATAATGTTTGGCACCTCATGAACTCCAAGCTCATTGGTTTATTCTAATTGCACAATAAATTGTTGCAATATATATCTTTAGATTTTCGTTACTATGGACAAATCCATAATCTAAGAATGAATTCCCAAATCCAAACATATTCCATTAAGATATTCAATTCAATGATTATCTAATAATTTTTGATTAAATACCAATGTTGTCAAATCATCTTGCATTCATGCATGATACAGCTATTTCTCTACACAATATGATGTACATAATAAATTATTTTGTCCAACTTAAGATTTCATTCATGTTTTATCTTATCAAAAGATATGTATCCATTGAGACTTTCTAAATGGTATGTGAAATTATGTTAGATTTATATACCGCATATGTTCATAGCAATAAACATATATTTCAAGGTTGTAAGTTTTATTTTCTAAATCTTTCAGGTGAAGGAAACCTGAACATAATACTCCCACTAGCTTTTAGAAATACTCAGGAGTTATCTTTATTTAACAATAAACATAAGATTATTCTCCTAGATGCTTGCAATAATCCATACTTGGATTCTTGTCGCTTGTACACTTCATAAAGATTATATGTTGCCGTTTGTACACTTATAAAGATTATATGAATTCATAAACTCCTTTGATTACTAACCGTCCTCGCAATAGTAATCGTTCAACGAAGAGTTTTAAATTTCATTGTCATATTTCATCTATATGAACACTAGTATGACAATCAACCATCTTTATATAATTAATGCGCATAGAAAGAATATTTAATCACAATCAATTGCTTGAGTATGATTAAAATCCAATCATAATGCATGCATTAAATATGTGTACAACATTGTCCTTATGAGTTTAGAACCAAAAACCAAACCACTTGGGTTTTTTCTTTTCTTTTGAAGAAACTCATATTAACTTCACAGTCTAACCGTTAAGTTAAAGAGCAATCAAGTTCCAAAATAGATTGTTTTTGTGGACAACATCTTAACATTCATAGTTTGAGTCATTAATCAAATTCAAAATTCAACAATGCATCTTAATGGTTTCACCATGATACCAAACTCAAAATTCAATATGCATCTTTAACAGGTTC
>BQNB010037328.1:4782-49518 GCA_026074375.1 Tanacetum coccineum | reverse complement strand
TAACGTGAACGCGAATATTGTGGATAGATCTATCGGGGTTGACGAATCCCGTTTGTGTTTACCAGTAAGGTAACCAAGCGCACTATATTTGAGAAACAATAGGTAATTGGCAAATTACCTTTCCAAAAGGACAGTTGTTCCTTAAATATCATTGATATGATTTCCATGTTAACGTTTGAGTGTCATGAGCTTAGTGCAATAATATTATTTTCCATGATAATTGTATTTGTTGCAATTATTACCATTTACGTTAACTTGTATTCAACCATTATATTATAAACCTATGAATTTCACTCAACCTTTGTGTTGATCCTTTTAGCATGTTTATCTTAGGTAATTAAGCAAATCTAAGGCACAGAGTGGCATGGACTTGAAAACGTCCAAACTTGTTATCATTCAACCTTTATGTTTTAAATGTATTTTGGGACCTCCTTTTGTAAAACTCTGATATGTTATTGAATGATAACTAAATTTTCCATAACGTCTCTTTTGAGTCGTTTTCTATGATTATGACTATTGATTCATGAAGTAATACCCCCAATTTAGCTTCCGCTGCTATGTGAATTATCGGGGTGTTACAGATTGGTATCAGAGCCCATGAGTTGTAGAGAACAAGGCTAAAACCTAAACTATAACTATTTTTCATCCAAGAAAGTCCTCCGTGCCACTACTTTTCCTGAATAGTATGTAAAGAGATTTGTTTAAACAAATGATACATAACTATTAATTATATATAAATAACTTATGTTATTTCCACTGGGTTGTTACAGAGTTATGTCTACATCCGCCCACCCTATTATTATCCTATCTGATTCCGATGTTGAGGATGCTTTTTCCACTACAAACGCTTCTGACTATACCCCGGCTTCACCGGATTATTCCCCAGCCTCACCAGGAAACACGTCTTCTGACCCTTCAGAGGATTCATTTAAGGATCGTTCAGCCTCACTAACCATCTTACCTTTCCACGATGATCCATATATGAAGGTCATGCAAGCATATAATGCTACTAATAATGAATCACATATTCCACTACCACAAGCTCCTATTACTCCACCAACTGTTTTGCCTCCATCTCCAGTGTTACCACCATCACCACTATTTGATCTCCGAGATTTCTTTCTTCCCGAGGAGATTGTGCCACCTCAGAAATAAGCCCGTTTCCTATCATCCTCCTCTACTAATTCTTCTGCCCCACCTCATGTATTTGAGATTGGAGAAAGTTCTTATGAGACGCGTCTGGAGCGCCATGAGGAACAAATCGAGACTATTTTGAATCACTTAGATGAGCTCCCTCTTGAGCGCATTGAGCATATGGAAGATAAGATAGAAGGTCTTGGTAATGGTCGAGTAATCATACAGCGAGATTTTGACCAACTAGAAACCGAACTTCAAGAAGCCCGTACCCAGATGGCTGGATTTTAGAGAAAGCAAATGGGGCATGACGACGAGATTGTTCTTGCTCGCGTCAGGATTTCTACTCTAGATATGATCATTGAGGATATCCAGCTTCGCCACCGATCAAATATGAAGAGTCTTCTGGACATGATCCATGAACTCAAGAACCACAAGGGAGGACCACCAGACTACTAGACTAGATCCTTGTCATTTACAGCTTTTGTTTAGAATCCAACCATGAGATGTGTGGCATAAATATCGACACTTGTCAAATTTTGGTTATGTAAAATATATAGACAAGTTATTTATGACATAATATAGTTGTGATTTTGTTATACCTCGCTGTTTCATGATACAAATTTATGTATGTCTTGGTTGTCTATCCTTTATCCTGTATTGTAATGACTCATATCTTTATGTATCCGGGATTACCATGGTTCTCTTACCATTTGGTTTTCTCGAACCTTTGTGCCTAGGTATCATTGATATGATTAATAATAAAGACATTGAGCATATAATTCCACCTACACCACCTAGAGATACTGAGCCTCCTGTTGGATCACCCATTCCATTATCTCCATCTTCATCAGTAGGATCTTCATCACCGGTTAGGTCAACTACACCCCCACCAGGCTATCCCTTTGATGAGTCTATTTTTGCAAAGTTAGATAACTCGTTATGGATCATATCGCGACCACTGGGAAGTGAACCAGTCCCCGAGGAACCTAATAAGTAAGATGCTTGTTAGAGTGCCCATCTCTGGAAGTTATAGATTCCAAAAATTTTCGTTATATTCTACAATGTAATATCAAAGGATGTGTATTTCTTTGTTAGAACTTGTATTAAATAAGTATCTATGTCAAATGATTTCAATATCACTATGTATGAAAATTTTGACAATGACTTGTGATATGACTATATTATTGTACGGATTCTTATTTTGTGTTGTCTTGTAAATGTTGATAGAATGGCTCCCAAGAGGACATCAACATCTGCAGCACCACCCATGACTCAGGCCGCCATCAAGAGACTAGTTGCTGATAGTGTTGCCGCAGCTCTAGAAGCACAAGCTGCTACCATGGCAAATAGTGACAATACCACTAGGAACACCTGACAAAGAAAAACTCCTATAGCAAGAAAATGTAGCTACAAAGAGTTTATGAACTGCCAACCTTTCAATTTCAAAGGTACGGAAGGGGCTGTTGGTCCCATCCGCTGGTTTAAACGAACAAAATCGGTATTTCTCCGTAGTAACTGTACCGAGGACTACAAAGTGAAATTTGCTACTGGTACTTTAACCGAGGAAGCCTTGTCCTGGTGGAATTCATTCGCCCAACTTATTAGAATAGAGGAAGCTTACAAAATTTCCTGGTCCGAATTTAAAAAGCTCTTAATAAAGAAGTATTGTCCCAGAACCAAGGTCAAAAAAATGGAAGATGAATTTTACAATATGACTGTAAAAGGGAATAACCTCAAGACTTATATTAGAAGATTCCAGGAGTTAGCAGTCTTATGTCCAAATATGGTACCAAATTATGAGAAACTTATGGAAGTCTTCATCGGGGGATTACCCCGAAGTATTGAAGGAAATGTTACCGCTTCAAAGCCTCAAACTTTGGAAGAAGCCATTACCATAACCTAGAGGTTAATGGATCAGGTAGCAAAGCACAAGTCTGTGCAAGGAATCAATGATCATAAACGAAAGTTTGATGATAGAAGAACCTTCACCAACAACAACTACCAAAATAACGGTAACAACAACAATAACAACCGCAACAATGATCACCACCAACAACAGAATAGAAGACAAGAAACCGTCAGGGCTTGTGCTGCCACCCTAACTGAAAACAGTAGGTATACTGGGAACCTTCCCTTGTGTAAAAGATGCGCCCTGCATCACACAAGACCTTGCACTGTCAAGTGTCAGACTTGCAAGAAGGTGGGTCACCAGACCAGGAACTATAGAAACAAAGGGCCAGCCACTGGAAGCAATTTACAACCAGTATCAGTGACTTGTCATGCATGTGGGGAGAAAGGACCTTACAAAAATCAGTGCCCAATAGCAAACAATAGTGCCCACGGAAGAGCATACTTATTGAGGGACAAGAACGCTCACCAAGACCCGAACGTAGTCACGGGTACGTTCCTTCTAAACCAACATCTGGCTAGAGTATTATTTGATTCAGGAGCCGATAAAAGTTTTATATCCATATCTCTTGCTTCTATGCTTAATATCTCACCAATTACACTAGATACCACTTATGACATTGAAATGGCCAATGGAAACCTAGTAGGCACTAATATCGTTATCCAGGGATGCACTCTGATTTTGTTAAACCAACCTTTTGAAATTGACCTTATGCCGATTAAACTCGGTAGTTTCGACGTCATTATTGGTATGGATTGGTTATCCAAGTATCATGCCAAAATTCTCTGTGACGAGAAAGTCGTCTACATCCCCATCGACGGTGAAACTTTAATCATCCAAGGTGATCGAAGTAAAACTCGACCAAACCTCATATCCTGTATAAAAACCAAAAAGTATATATCCAGGGGATGTCAAATTTTCGTAGCCCAAGTAATGGAGAAGAAGTCAGACGAGAGACGATTGGAAGATATACCAGTAGTTAGAGAATTTTCGAAAGTTTTTCCTGAAGACCTACCCGGCCTTCCTCCGATTTGCCAAGTAGAGTTTCAAATCGATTTAATGCCATGAGTGGCACCAGTAGCCCGAGCACCTTACAGATTAGCTCATTCAGAAATGCAGGAACTATCTAACCAACTACAAGAGTTAGCAGACCGAGGTTTTATCCGACCAAGTAATTCACCTTGGGGAGCTCATGTCTTATTTGTTAAAAAGAAAGACGGATCTTTTAGAATGTGTATCGATTACCAAAAGATGAATAAACCCGCCATAAAGAATCGTTACCTATTACCCATGATCGATGATTTATTCGACCAGCTTCAAGGTTCAAGTACTTACTCAAAGATTGACTTAAGATCAGGCTATCACCAACTGAGAGCCAGGAATGAAGATATTCCCAATACTGCTTTCAGAACGCGATATGGACACAATGAATTCCAAGTAATGCCATTTGGTTTAACCAACGCACCTGCTGTGTTCATGGACCTCATGAACCGTGTGTGCAAACCATACTTGGATAAATTTGTGATAGTGTTCATCGATGATATTTTCATCTACTCTTGTAACAAAGAAGAACACGAAAATCACCTGAGAATAATCCTGGAATTACTCAAAAGGGAGAAATTATATGCCAAGTTCTCCAAATGTGATTTCTGGATCAGTACCGTGCAGTTTCTTATACACGTAATTTATAACCAAGGAATTCACGTTGACCCCGTCAAGATTGAAGCAGTCAAGGATTGGGCATCTCCTATCACACCCATAGAGATATGTTAATTCTTGGGACTCGCCGGCTACTATCGAAGATTCATCAAAGGATTTTCAAAGATTGCAAAGCCTTTGACTGAATTAACCCAGAAAAACAAGAAGTATATCTGAGGAGAAAACCAAGAGCCAGCCTTCCAACTGCTAAAACAGAAGCTTTGTGAAGCTCCAATCTTAGCATTACTAGAAGGAAATGACGACTTTGTCGTTTACTGTGATGCATCACTCCAAGGTCTGGGAGCGGTGTTAATGCAAAGAGAAAAAGTTATTACATATGCATCCCGACAACTCAAGCCTCATGAAGAGAACTATACCACACACGACCTCAAATTAGGAGCAGTAGTGTTCGCTCTTAAAATTTGGAGACACTATCTGTATGGCACAAAGTGTACTGTATTCACTGATCATAAAAGCCTTCAACATATCCTTAATCAGAAAGAACTGAACATAAGGCAACGTCGTTGGTTAGAATTACTCGCAGATTACGATTGTGAGATTCGTTACCATCCTGGAAAGGCAAATGTTGTAGCAGATGCCTTAAGCCGGAATGAACGAATCAAACCACTCTGAGTTAGGGCATTAGTCATGACCCTGCACCCAAAATTAACATCACAAATCCTCGAAGCCCAAACTAAGGCGATCAAAGAAGAGAACATCAAAGCTGAGAACCTACGAGGAATGGACAAAGCATTTGAATTACGTCCTGATGGAACTCGTTGTATCAAGAATCGAAGTTGGTTACCATTCTTTGGTGGTTTGAGGGACTTAATCATGCATGAATCTCATAAATCAAAGTATTTAATCCACCCAGGTTCTGACAAGATGTATCAGGATCTAAAGAAACTCATTGGTAGCCTAACATGAAAGCGATCATTGCTGAATATGTTGGCAAGTGTTTAACATGCTCTAGAGTTAAAGTAGAATGTCAGAAGCCATCCGGCTTACTGATACAACCAGAGATTCCTACATGGAAATGGGAAAGAATAACAATGGACTTCGTTACAAAACTACCCAAAACATTAAGTGGACATGACACAATTTAAGTCATTGTAGACCGCCTTACTAAATCAGCACATTTCATCCCTACCAGAGAGACAAATAGTAAGGAAACCCTTACAAGGTTGTATATAAAGGAGATAGTCTCATGGCATGGAGTGCCGATATCCATCATCTCGAATCGTGACAGTCATTTCACATCCAAATTTTGGCAGTCAATGCAGAGTGCTTTGGGTACTCAATTAGACATGAGTATGGCATATCATCCCGAGACCGATGAACAAAGTAAAAGAACCATCCAAACACTTGAAGACATGCTTCGAGCCTGTGTTATAGATTTTAGAAAAGGATGGGAGAGACACTTACCACTGGTAGAATTTTCTAACAATAACAGTTACCATGCCAGTATTAAGGCAACACCATTTGAGGCACTTTATGGTCGAAAGTGCCGATCACCTGTCTGCTGGGCCGAAGTTGGAGATGTCCAACTCATAGGACCAGAGATAATCCATGAAACCACCGAAAAGATAGTATAAATCCGACAACGCTTGCAAGCTGCAAGAGACCAGAAAATGAGTTATGCCAATGTAAGGCGAAAGCCTTTGGAATTCCAAATTGGAGATCGTGTTATGTTAAAAGTGTCACCTCGGAAAGGTGTCATCCGATTCGGAAAGCGAGGAAAGCTTAATCCTCGGTACATTGGACCATTTAAGATCCTTAAAAGGGTCGGCCCAGTGGCATACAAACTTGAGCTTCCTAAAGAACTCAGTAAGGTCTACAATACCTTTTACGTTTCTAATTTAAGGAAATGCCTATCTGATGAATCCCTCATCATTCAATATAAAAGAGCTTCGGCTCGATGGCAAACTCAATTTTGTGGAAGAACCAGTGGAAATTATGGATCAAGAAGTCAAGCAACTAAGACAAAGTCGCATCCCTATAGTCAAAGTAAGATGGAACTTAAAAAGAGGACCAGAATTTACGTGGGAACGCGAATATCAAATCCGTGCCAAATATCCACATCTATTTTCAAACATCACTCCAACATCCAACTAAAATCTCAGGACGAGATTTCTTTAAGGTTGGGAGACTATAACAACCCATAATTTTCCTCAATGTAATTTTCACCTATTGTATTAAATACAACCATTTTCACGGAAATACTTTTTTGTTTTATTCTGTCCATTATGTAACGTGACTTACATTTCCAAAGTAAATGAGCTCACGCAACTACCAATGCCAACTCCATCTATGTTTATATCATGTATAATTTTACCACAACGAAGTTATCTATTTAACATACTATTTATAACGTTATTATAAAACGAACTTTATACATTAACATTTATATCAAAACCCCGACTACATGAAATGTTTACATACAAAACAAGTGTACAAGTTACCAATGCATAATATTTGAATATAATTCCCTCCTAAACCCTAGTACAACTCTTTTAAGCCTAAAGTACAATCCGATTAAGCATTCCTCCAAATACTTATGAGATTTCGTACCACCTTTCTAGCATAGATTACAAGCATCTTAAGCATCACATTAGAACCATAGTTTCCCTCCATTTCAACCCATAGCTCGTCCAAAAACCCTAAACCCTAACCTGAAATACTAATCACCCCGATAATACTTAAACTAGTTCTTAACCAAATCTACAAACAAGCAACCACCCTCCACACCTTGTCACCACCTTGCTATCCTCCTTTCACCTCCTTGTCACCACCTTGCTAGCATACAAGCACATTGTCACACCCTTGAGCCCCAAGCAAGCCTCCTCGTCACCTCCTTGTAAAACCAAACCCTCACACCCCTCTAACGCCTTGCTAAGCTACACTTCTAGCTTATACTAGTCATCTTGCACCCTTGTATGCTAAGTTACAACACTTAGGCATCACACAAACTTGGGCACTACTCCATTTGCACCCTATATAAACCTGAAACATGCAAACCTCCTCAACTCACCATTTAAACATAACACATACTCAAATGATGTTCTAGCCAAGATATAGAAGAGAAGAGAGAAAGACAAAGCCAAGTAGAAGCCAAGGTTAAGAAGGAAAAGGTTCTTGATTCATCTCTAAGCCATTTCGACCCATTTCATCATTTTCAACACTTTTGTGTGTGCTAGTAAGCCTTTTCACTTGTTCTATAAGCTCTTGTATTGTTTTAGATCATGTATAAACCTTGTTATAATCATTTGATCAAGTTCAAACTCTTTTGGAACCTTTAAACCTAATCGAGCCCTAAACGGCCCACTTTGAAACCCTAAAACCCATGCGAACCCTAAATAAGCTAGCTTAAGCTATTCTCATCTTACTAAGTTCTTATGCACTTTTATAATCACATGAAATAAGCCCCTAAATCCTAAGCCTACATGTTTGGTTTTCCTAAACCAAACGCGCCTCTTTAAACCCTAAAAGCTATTTTTGAAAACCCTAATAAGCTAAAAGCTATAAGCTGACCTAATAAGCTATTCCTATAAGCTTCTTTATTTTTTTTAAGCATTGAACCAAACCCTAAAAGCCTTAACCCATCGGGTTACAATTTTTAAACCAAACGCACCCATTTTGGGTTATCGAGCTCATAAGCTCATTTATAAGCTATAAGCTTGTAAAAAGCAACTTATTTTAGCTTATAGTAATAAGCTATAACCTGCAAATTGATTTTGAGATCAAAAAAATACCAAGTATAACGATTTTGGACTAATAATACAAATCGAATTATGCATGGAGGGTATATATTGTAAATTTTGAAATAATATAACTTTTGGGCCAAAAATGTAATTACTCTAAACTTAAAACCACAAGGGCCTATTTTGCCATATTTGAAAGATAAGGGTTAAATGTTTTAAAATCATATATAAAGGGGTTTAAATTGCAAAATATATGTACCAAGGGTATATATTGTCAATTTCATATTCTTAAAGGTATAAAATGTAATATTTTTATATTTAATAATAAAAATATATTTAAACGTTATAAGACTCGATTTTATTAAAACCCGACACATTTATCATTTTATTCATCGATCAAAACATATAAAAATAATTATGTTATATATTTAACATAATTTATCATCCACTAGCTTTTGAAGAAACTTAAAAAGATAAAATCTTATCATTTAAACTATAACGTATCACGTTACTAGGGAATTTCTAGAGGGGCTTTCATTTGGGTATACATTTTGACGAGTTGCTGGATTTACGATTTAAAGTGTCCTAGCTCCTCAAACATTTACTACATGACCTCTGGATTATGATAGCCCGAATAGTGATACGATATTTTCACAAGTTAATAAACCAAATTTATATTTACGTTAAACTTTATGAAATAAAGTTTTGAAATATAAAAACTAAGACTTGACATATTACCAGCTTGCAGTTTTTATTATTAAAAACTGTTTATTTCATATAGTTTATTTGCCCCTAGAGCTTCGACAAGATATGTTAAGAAGATGAAACCTGACATGTCCCCCATTCGTCTGAGATCTGTGTTATTTATCATGACCCCCTCACATCATGATACATGTCCACAACGACAGAGAGACCATCTATCTACTAAATTGGCTGCCACTCGTTCTTAGCTCCCACCAAACACTTTATATGTTCGGCTTCCATAACCCCGTGGCCCCGTCCGCGGATACACATGCTATAAAATAATTACAAAGTCTTTTCCTGCCTCACAACTGTTTGTTTATCATGATATATTATTGCCTACGTTTAACCTCCATGCTTATGATTTTAATCATTGAACCATTATTCACTTGCGTTTTAAAATACTGTGACGCGAATATTTGTAGATAGATCTATCGGGTCTTGACCACGAATCCCGTTTGTGTTTACTGTATTACATTGACGGAATCAATACGCACTCTTATTTTGAGAATTTCGTCAAGAAATATAATATATATATATATATATATAGTAGTATATACTATTTTTATTTATATATAATATAAACATGCAAACCACTCAAACCAATTACTTTTAGCCAAGGGTTGGTCAGAGTCACCACATTAAAATAATATATATATATGTCCGGAAGTTTGATTTCCCGGGTCGTATGTCCCAATGAGGTGTTAAATTTGAGAATCGGATGACGAATTGATAATCGGTGTTCGAATTGAATGATGGTTGATTGGATTTTTTCTATTACTATGATTAAAAATGAAAAAAAGAATAAATTAAACCTAAAAATGAAAGCTATAACACTTAAATCCTAAAACGGAACGGAAAACGAGGGTCAAAAACCTAAATTTTGCAATTTTAACCCTAGAACAATTTTTAAGCTAAAAATAGATTCTACTTGACTAAAAACGAAGTTTAAAAAAACTAGACTAAAAACGGAGTTCGTTTGGACCAAAAACGAGTCAAAAGAAAAACAAGCCTTTATCAAATAAGCCTTTCGATGTCTCTTCTAAACCTTTTGCCGGATGTTTCTTTTATACACAAGAAACCCTAATTCGGTATTCCTAGAATAACGCATAAAGGAGATCATGCATATCTCTAACAAACTTCTAAACATATTCGGGTTTGACTATTACTACTAGCAGCAGGAAGAATTCTACCAGCAGGAACCCTTTTATACTAACAGCATGAACTATAAATTAACTCTACCAGCAGGAACTACATACCTGCCAGCAGGAACTATACATGTCTAACAGCAGGAACTATACTTAGTACAAAATTATAAATAAGCAATTTTCTTAACTACGAGTTTTTACAAAAGCTTATGAATAAGCTAGAAAAAGCACTTGAAATTGACAGTTTACCTTTTTAACTAAGACTTAGATTATTTTAAACTAAATAAGCTCAAAATGACAAACTAAACCTAAACAGATTAAGATTGGCCTAAATTCTACTTGTGCACTAATTTTTAGATTCTAAAATTAATTCTAACCTATCTAACTTTAAACCTGAAAAGAGGACCTCTTCATTTTTTTTTAAAACTGGTGATACTTGACAGTTTTGACCCAAATTTTGTAAACCAAATGCACAACTAAATTGGCACTAAACCTATTGGAGTTTTTATTGACTCAAAAGAAAACATAAAATTGAACACAACTAGCTTTTTTATCAAAAGCTATGAATAAGCTGTTTGGGAAAAAGCAAACTTCCACAGACTTGAAACCTTTGACAAAAAAACCCTTTTCGAAAAACAACTTTTTACTTATCAAACTTCTAGAACAGCTTTTAAACTACTTGAAATTGATTAAACAAGTATAATTAATGACTTAACCCATTGCAAAAAACTGTTTTGAACCATTTTGGCCTTTCTGCCAAACATCCTTTATCTTTGAAAAAGGTTTTTTTTTTTTTTTAAGACTGTTTTATGAGTGGAATTAAGCCTAAAGGTCTCAAAGACAGATATCTAAGCATGAATTAATGAGGCATAGTTAAGCACAAATTAAACAGGAAATTAGCAACAATAAGCTGAAAAGCAATGCTACAGTATTATTAGTAAAAATGCATGAAAATTAAAAATGAAAATCTTACAAAATGTCCTAAAGTAAGAGAACCTAAAACTATCCTATTTATTCCACTTAAAGTCAATATCTCTGAATCAATAACAACCCAAGGTCCATCCTTGATTTACCATATCCATTCCTGCTGCCCCTTTTGTTTTTGAGATTTCTTTTCTGTTATTTCTTTTTTATATTTATTTTTTTATTAATTAGCTTTTAAACAATTTAGCAGCTTGTAAGAGGGTACTAATGAACTTATAATAGCTTAAAATGAACTTTGAAACAAACTTAGCTTAATTAAAACAAGGATTGAAAAAACTTGGTTTTTCATGTAATAACTTTTAGAAACTTGATTACAAGGCTTTGGAAACTTATTATAACTGTTGATTCATGAAGTAATACCCCATATTTAGCTTCCGCTGCTATGTGAATTATTGGGGTGTTACAGGACATGCCAAAAACACATAAACATTTTACTTGTAGTAGTCTTTATTTCATATCTTGGCATATGTTCTAAATAGGGCAATAAGTCCTAGTAGAATATTAGTTTCTTACCTTACGGTCAAGAGAAACATCTAATCATATTGTTATTGTCATGTGTTGTACCTTGCACACAATAAAGATTTCTCCCACTTGTGCATGGTACAACATAATACATGTAGTCAAACAACACGACGTTCGTTTGTTTATGTGGACAATATGATAGTATCACAGATATTAGCGTTACCAGTAGATATTGAACCACTTTGTTTAATAAGAAATAGTGCACGACTATCTTTAAAACATAAGTGTCTATAGTTGGAAAATTATATATTATCTCAAGACAAGCAAGAAATAATCTGGGTTACTACCAAAATAATAAACCTTGTAGCTCTCACTGAATTAGACAACATCACATAAATGACTTGTTCAGAAATAAATCACGATGCTCGAAACAAATTATGATAGCCCGAACAGTGATACGATGTGTTCACAAATTAATAAACCAAATTAATATTTACGTTAAACGTTATGAAATAAAGTTTTGAAATGTAAACAATCAAACTAAGACTTGACATATTACCCCAGGTTGCGTGACGAAGCCGTTTACTTCCATTTGATTTACTTTTGCCATCAATCAGATTTCCCTGTTAAGGTGAGTTCATAGTCCCACCTTTATATGTTTTTCCAAACCCCGTGGGGGGGATACATGCTATAAACCATGAATACAAGTATTTTCCAACTGTATGCTATCCTGATATATTATTGCCTAAGTTTACCTCCACTGCCAATATCATTTAATCATGAACCATTAATCACTTGCGAGTGAACGCGAATATTGTGGATAGATCTATCGGGATTGACGAATCTCGTTTGTGTTTACCTGTACATGAGGTAATCAAACGCACTATATTTGAGAATAATGGGTAACTTTGGCAAGTTACCTTTCCAAGAGGACATTTGTTCCTCAATAATGTCACTGAGGTGATTTCCATGTTAACGTGTTGGTGTCATGAACTTAGGGCAATAATATTGTTTTCTATAATAATTGTAATTGTACAATTATTACCACTTATGATGACTTGTATTCAACCATTTCATTATAAACCTATTAATTTCAATCAACCTTTGTGTTGACCTTTTTAGCATGTTTATCTCAGGTAACTAAGCAGTTTAAGGCACGGAGTGGCATGGACTTGAAGACGTCCAAACTTGTTATCATTCAACCTTTATGTTTTAAATGTATTTTGGGACCTCCTTTTGTAAAACTCTGATATGATATTTAATGATAACTAAATTTTCCAAATGTCTCTTTATGAGTCGTTTTCTATGATTATGACTGTTGATTCATGAAGTAATACCCCATATTTAGCTTCCGCTGCTATGTGAATTATTGGGGTGTTACAGGACATTCCAAAAACACATAAACATTTTACTTGTAGTAGTCTTTATTTCATATCTTGGCATATGTTCTAAATAGGGCAATAAGTCCTAGTAGAATATTAGTTTCTTACCTTACGGTCAAGAGAAACATCTAATCATATTGTTATTGTCATGTGTTGTACCTTGCACACAATAAAGATTTCTCCCACTTGTGCATGGTACAACATCATACATGTAGTCAAACAACACGACGTTCGTTTGTTTATGTGGACAATATGATAGTATCACAGATATTAGCGTTACCAGTAGATATTGAACCACTTTGTTTAATAAGAAATAGTGCACGACTATCTTTAAAACATAAGTGTCTATAGTTGGAAAATTATATATTATCTCAAGACAAGCAAGAAATAATCTGGGTTACTACCAAGATAATAAACCTTGTAGCTCTCACTGAATTAGACAACATCACATAAATGTCTTGTTCAGAAATAAATCACGATGCTCGAACAGTGATACGATGTGTTCACAAATTATGATAGCCCGAACAGTGATACGATGTGTTCACAAATTAATAAACCAAATTAATATTTACGTTAAACGTTATGAAATAAAGTTTTGAAATGTAAACAATCAAACTAAGACTTGACATATTACCCCAGGTTGCGTGACGAAGCCGTTTACTTCCATTTGATTTACTTTTGCCATCAATCAGATTTCCCTGTTAAGGTGAGTTCATAGTCCCACCTTTATATGTTTTTCCAAACCCCGTGGGGGAGGGATACATGCTATAAACCATGAATACAAGTATTTTCCAACTGTATGCTATCCTGATATATTATTGCCTAAGTTTACCTCCACTGATCAATAAGCACGAGGTGCGATGGATACATTGGTGGTTTTGATTTGGATGTCATGCATTAAAGATTTTGTCACATTTCATTTTGTTATCTGTCATGGGCTAAAAATCTTTGTATTTTGATCAAGTGATCAAGTTAAGCTTCGGGCTTATGTAACAATTACTTTGTTAAATCCAATGTATCGTTTTCAAACGACTTTTTGGTCGTTCTATATATATCTTGTGTTATTGATCTGAGAAGTAACACACCCCGGACCCATATTCCGCTGCGACCCAATTTGGGGGTGTTACAATAATAATTGTAATTGTACAATTATTACCACTTATGATGACTTGTATTCAACCATTTCATTATAAACCTATTAATTTCAATCAACCTTTGTGTTGACCTTTTTAGCATGTTTATCTCAGGTAACTAAGCAGTTTAAGGCACGGAGTGGCATGGACTTGAAGACGTCCAAACTTGTTATCATTCAACCTTTATGTTTTAAATGTATTTTGGGACCTCCTTTTCTAAAACTCTGATATGATATTTAATGATATCTAAATTTTCCAAATGTCTCTTTATGAGTTATTTTCTATGATTATGACTATTGATTCATGAAGTAATACCCCATATTTAGCTTCCGCTGCTATGTAAATTATTGGGGTGTTATAGGACATTCCAAAAACACATAAACATTTTACTTATAGTAGTCTTTATTTCATATCTTGGCATATGTTCTAAATAGGTCAATAAGTCCTAGTAGGATATTAGTTCCTTACCTTACGGTCAAGAGAAACATCTAATCATATTGTTATTGTCATGTGTTGTACCTTGCACACAATAAAGATTTCTCCCACTTGTGCATGATACAACATCATACATGTAGTCAAATAACACGACGTTCATTTGTTTATGTGGACAATATGATAGTATCATAGACAAAACTTAAAGATTTTATATTTTATCACGGAAAAAGATTAAAGAATGCAAGTTAAGGAAACTACAACGTAGTCAGGTATTATAGGGTAATGGTATCTACAAGACCGAAGTCTTGATGAGTCTCCCCGAACCTTATCCTTGCAACTAAGTAGTACTTTTGCAAAATTCGTCATTGATAAAAATTAAAACCTTAATTTGAAAAACACATTATGAACTATGAAATAATCCATAATAAATCTGATTTCATAATAATTAGTCATGTTTATATTTATTTTCGAAAAACCCTTTTATTTTCTCATAAGTCCAAACTTAAAATAAAACCAATATAAACACAAAACGAATTCACATAACACTTATTCAAAAACAACACTTAACAATTAAGTCATGCAAATATCAATTATGATCCTAATTATCTAATAATTAATTTATGCATATATTCATATAAGGCTCATTCGTCCAATGACTCCGGCCACATCCATCGATATAATCGATTGTGTAAGCCATATATAAATATATACCACATAGCACAAAAAATTTTAAACAACTTAAGGCCCCATTAAGACATAGCTAAGGGCTTCCCTAGCTTTTAAAGTCGTGGATCTTACCAAATAAATTTAATGTCTATGTTTTAATTCTTGATCATCATATTTGCATAAAAACCTTTAACAATTAACAAGATTCTTTATGATAATCCCTCATGTAAAATTGCATATATTTATCACGGATGCCGAATTAACAATTAATTTTAACATAAGACCGATCAATTAACAATTAAACGCATCAAATTTTATTCTTATAAAATTCCATACAACCTAGAATTCGTCTAATTAATTTTATAACAAATAAAGATTGACACTTTATACATAAAGATCGAATCTTTATTGCTTAAAAATGCCAGAGGGTCTTAAAAACATTCAAACCCTAGACCATTCGTGACTTCCTAAATAGTATGCAAGGTAAGGAAACTACAACGTAGTCAGGTATTATAGGGTAATGGTATCTACAAGACCAAAGTCTTGATGAGTCTTTCCGAACCTTATCCTTGCAACTAAGTAGCACTTTTGCAAATTACGTCATTGATAAAAATAAAACTTTAATTTGAAAAACACATTATGAACTATAAAATAGTCCATAATAAATCTGATTTCATAATAATTAGTCATGTTTATATTTATTTTTTGAAAAACCCTTTTATTTTCTCACAAGTCCAAACTTAAAATAAAACCAATATAAACACAAAACTAATTCACATAACACTTATTCAAAAACAACACTTAACAATTAAGTCATGCAAATATCAATTATGATCCTAATTATCTAATAATTAAATTATTCATATATTCATATAAGGCTCCTTCGTCCAATGACTCCGGCCACATCCATCGATATAATCGATTGCGTAAGCCATATATAAATATATACCACATAGCACATAAAATTTTAAACAACTTAAGGCCCCATTAAGACATAGCTAAGGGCTTCCCTAGCTTTTAAAGTCGTGGATCTTACCAAATAAATTTAATGTCTATGTTTTAATTCTTGATCATCATATTTGCATAAAAACCTTTAACAATTAACAAGATTCATATCATATATCCCTCCATGATAAATTGCATGTATTTATCATGGATTCTGAATTAACAATTAATTTTAACATAAAACCGATCAATTAACAATTAAACGCATCAAGTTTTATTCTTATAAAATTTCATACAACCTAGAATTCGTCTAATTAATTTTATAACCAATAAAGATTGAAACTTTATACATAAAGATCGGATTTTTATGCATAAAAATGCCCAAAGGGCTTAAAAAATTAATCAAGAACACTAATTTTGTCAAATTTTATTACTTGTAACTACAAATTCTACACGAAGGCTTGTGATGCCACTGTTGGGTTTTTACAACTTTTAACCATTAAACACGAGTACGCAACAGAAAGAATAAACACGTATAGAATATGTAATTAACAAAGGGATCAAGAACGCGTATCTTTTAGCAATTAACGAATATATCGTCTTGAATATACGCGTGTGTATAATAATTAATACCACGCAAACTAAACAAGTCACCAAAGTAGATAACATCCATGGTGTGCATGCACTACACGTCATCGAGATATGCTAAGACGCTAGTCTTTGCTTCACGGCTAAACAACAAAACACGATATTCTTGTTTGAATAATCTGTTGATCGAATAATAACCCTCGTATTCCTTTTGCCGATATTCCTTTTGCCGATCATGTGTGAACAAAAGGAATATACACCATGATATTAACATACATAACATCATCATGCATTCTGCATGCGAATGACGTTCATATATGTTTTACATGCAACTGATTTGTATCAAAGTTTAAGGGATATAATATGGAATCGATTATGTGTCGTGTGTTCTTTTGAGGATACATTGTCGTACCATATAATGATCCTTAGGGTCATTATATAGTCTAATAACTCGGTCTCCAAGTTACAATATAACACCTCCTTCAGTTTGCTGAAAACAACACTCGGGCCCCTCTTTCTTTTCTTATTCGATCGATCACAACCAACACCTTACAGGTTTGGTTTTCGTACTAACAAGTCCCTTGTTAATATATATTAATTAGTTCTAACGTCTAACGTTATAATTAAAGACCGTTTAATTATTTCGTGAAACATATTAATATAATTAATATACAATAAATATATTAATTACATTAATAAACGTATCCTCTATGTATACGTGTGTGCCTCTATAGGCTCACGTAATTTCCCGGACATATATTATTTGATATATGTACATATCCCAACATATATGTCAGAAAAGCCTCCTACTGAGAGCTTCATGGTTTCATCCTTTGCACGTAGAGAACCATATAGTGGTCAATGATCATGTACTAGAAGACCTTTATCCTTACATGTATAATCAAAAGAAGATGATGAGTAATCGGGACACTCATCAAACATTAACATATGTATTGACAACCGGTGATGGGTTAATAACAGGTTTGTGAGGGCTGGAAAGTAAGAGGCGAGACTTGTACATCAACAACCTTCACTTCCAAGACTCCAATAGGACTCTAAAACATGAAAATGCAAACAAGGTTGTGCCTGCAAAACATTAGCTAGCAATTGGTTAGGGTGGGTTCGCAACACATTTCACCATAGGTGACCCTGTGGGAGACCAACACTGATGTTTTTGTGAGCCCATTTCGTCCCACTGTACAGAACCATCTCTTTTCATATTTATCTTGGATTAAATACGTCGTGGCCTCATGTTTGCCATCGCCACAAATGAATAAAAATGCATATGATCTAGATACCCCCTCGATTTATATGTCAAATTCGTTGAATTCAAAGATGGAAGTTAATATAGTTGTATAATCCCTGATGACGTATAATGGGTATACCAAGCCTCTGGGCTTGGGCCACATTATCACTTTGGCTTTTTGGCTAAACCTATCAATAACGGGCCATGGTAAAGCCCAAACTTGCGTGGGCTTCGGCCCCGAATCTAGCGATCCGTCCGCGGATCCACTTGTAGACGATCCGTCCGCGGATCAACCTATAAGACGATCAGTCAGCAGATACACCGGCGTTCCGTTCAAAAGATTGTCGCGGACCCCTTGCCCGACAAGGGCCACACTCCGGCCATTACTAAGTAACGAAATACTCGGAAACCCTAGTACTAGACTCCATAAATAGGGGTCTCAAAGTACATCCAAAATACACAATTATTCTTATTACCTCCCCCCTCTGCACATCATACTTTGACAATATGAATACTTACTTCACGTCGGAGTCTAATCGTGGGTCGTCCCCCGGTAAGGCTAACGGTTTACTTTTTAATTGTGCAGAACATCTCTTCTTTGCTCTATACAAGATCCAGTATCCAAGTCGCTTGGAAGGCCCGACCCGACAAGATACTGACACGCTCCCAAACCCACACGAATTTTTTACTAAAGGTGGCGCCATCCGTGGGACCTTACGCAAAAAAACAAAAATTATCATCCTCTATACCAATATTATAAAAAAAAAAAAAATAAAAAAAAATTCTCACCACTCTATTAACTACTTTCACTTTTTCATTCTATCACATTTCTCTTAAAAAACTCACATGAGCATCACGAACAAATCACAAATAATCCCACGTCCGCCGTGAGGAACACTGGGGGGAGGAATGGTCCCCAGGGTATTGAAGAACCTATGTCTGATGAAGTGCTTAGGGAAATGTGCGACAAAAATTATCACCAACTCTTGCCGCTCATCGCCGAAAAGATGCAAAAAGAAAAAGAGCAGAAGGATAGACTCAATGCGGTAAAAGCACGGTTGATCTATGGCGAAGAGTCCGGAGTTAAGATAAGAAACCATGAAGAATCGCACTACTCAGAATCCAAAACACCAACTACCCGAACAGAACCCCGAAAAAGGCACAGAGGCAGGTATTCCCGAAGTCCATCACCACACGCCAGCGTATTCAAAAGACTCAAGAAGAACAGATCCCCTTCACCGCAGCCCCGGCCGCGGAAAGAAGGGGGCGTGTTTAAAATATTGGGAAGAAAGGAGCCAGTTACATCCGCGCGTTCCGATAGTCATCGGCGAAGTCCCCAAGCACAAAGAACTGATGTTGAAACAAGAAGGCGTCAACAAAGGCAAGCACCTTCTCGTGCAACTAACCAATACTCGGAAAGTGAGGACAGTGAAGGAGGCCACTGGAAATCCAAGTCAAGAAGGCAGAAATCAAACACCTATGAAGATGATCTCTATCAGCCTTGGACATGTGAGGAAAGAAATCCTTTCACACTACGGATCCGGCACTTTAGTCTCACCGTAGGGACTAGGGTTGCCACGCCTGTCAAAACATACGACGGAAGTGGAGATCGGAAGATCACCTAAAGTATATTTCAAATCGGCCGCCAAGAAAAGGAAGGTTGGGGCAATGCGACTCATGTGTCAATGTTCAACTCAACCCTCACCGGGAATGCAGAGTGTGGTTTGGCAATTACCAAAAGAGTCGATTGAGCTATGAAGATCTTAAGACAGGTTTAGGGAAAAACTATCTTCAGCAAACATAATCACATCAAAGATCCAGGTGGAGATTCACCACATCAAGCAAAGAAGCTCGGTGAATTACAGAGACCTTCATGGAAAGTTTTCAGGCAGAAGTCTCTGACGTTGAAGGTGCTCCGGAAATGCCATGAGAATTTACGGTTTATTGCTCGGAATAACGCACCCTGGGTTAATCAAGCGTCTATATGAAAGAATCCCGAGATCTGTGGACGAAATGTATAGAATGACTACGTCCTTCCTACAAGGGGAAGTCGCTGCACTCAGTCACGGTCGAAAGAAAGTCTCTTCATCATGGAAACCGTCAGAGGGAGGGGACAAACCAACCTTCAAGAAAGGCTTCAAAAATAAGCAAAGACCGGATCGTAAGCCAGATAGATTCTCACTCCTCACTAAAACACCAAAAGAAATTTTCACTCTGGAAAAAGGAAAATTCAAAGCCCCACCCCCAATGGTAACTCCGGTGAAATGAAGGGTTCGTAGCATAGTACTGCGAATTTCATTCAGATACGGGGCATAACACGAACGAATGCATGCAGCTGAGAAAGCAAATAGATGAAATGATATGGCCGTGAAATTCTGTCGCAATTAATCATGGAATTAAAACAAAACGACAATTCGATTTGCAGAAAAGGGGAGGTGGAAAGGATAAACCTTTGACTTATATGTGATCAACATGGAAAGAGTGAAAGCAGGATTACCAGATTTTCTGGAGATAGCAATGTTTTCAACTCTGAGTGAAGTAGACGGGAGGAGTGTGATGATCATGAGTCGAAAATGGGGGGACACTTTGTGATAGGGAATATATGAGGTGTGGAGTTCGGAGTTTTGTATGAATTGTTTGTAATAACTAAATATCAATTTACAAATTAATTCCAAAATCTTCACATTTATATAATATTTTTATTCTCATAATCACTATACCCACTTATCAATCCTCACATATTCATCAACATTAAATCTTAACAAAACCCCATCACCATTTTATATTACCTCCCCCACTCTATAAATCCTTATATCAAAATAATCTTAAAAAAAAAAAAAAAAACTACACACAAAAAAAAAAAACCAAAAAAAATTATTATAAAAAATCCCCCCAAAAATATTATTTTTTTTATATATAATTTTATAAAACCAAAAATTTTTTTTTTTTTTTTTTTTTTTTTTAAACAAAAAAAACTTAAATATAAAAATTTTTTATTTTTTTTTTTTTTTTTTTTTTATTTTTCTATTTTTTTTTTTTTACAACCACAACCACCAAAAAACATTATCCCCCCCCCACTTTTTTGTTTTGGTGGTTGGTTTTGGCAGACCGGGCATAAGGAAAATCCGAGCTGTACCATCAACGGCACATGGAATGTTGAAGTTTCCCGTTGAGGGCGGCACGGTAACATTACAGAGCAGTAGGGTCATCCCTATGGAATGTGCTATGATCTCCGGACCTAGCAACCAGACTCCTGTAGTTAGCCAAATACCGGAAGTGAAAATAAATGTAGCAATCCACCCGGAATACCCCGAACAGACAGTGGCCATAGGTTCAACATTAACAGAAAAAGGGCGAAAAGAATTATGTGTCTTGCTAAAACAAAACTTGGATATTTTTGCCTGGAAGCCAGCTGATATGACGGGCGTCCCACGTAGCATCGCGGAACACCGCTTGAATATCCGGGAAGGATATTCACCAGTCAGGCAAAAGAAAAGAGGGCAGGCACCGGAAAGAAATAAGGCAATCCAAGAGGAGGTAGAAAAATTAGTGGACGCTGGAATAATGAAGGAGGTCCATTATCACAGCTGGCTATCTAATCCGGTAATGGTTAAAAAGCATGACGGAACTTGGCGAATGTGCGTAGACTTCAAAGATCTTAACAATGCATGTCCCAAGGATTGCTACCCATTACCGGAAATTGACTGGAAGGTGGAGTCCCTCTGTGGGTACTCTTTCAAATGTTTCTTGGATGCATACAAGGGGTATCATCAGATTAAGATGGCAAAAGAAGACGAAGAAAAAACGGCGTTCATAACAAGCCAAGGGATATTTTGCTATTCTAAAATGCCGTTCGGACTAAAAAATGCCGGATCCACATATCAACGATTAGTGGATAAAGCATTCCAAAGGCAAATTGGACGCAATCTGGAGGTATATGTCGACGACCTGGTTATAAAGAGCCGCACGGAAGAAGAGATCATCCGGGACATAACCGAGACATTCAAAACCCTTCGACAGATAAACATGAAGTTGAACCCCAAGAAGTGCACTTTCGGAATGCAGGAAGGAATGTTTTTAGGCTACAAAGTAAGCACCAACGGGTTGAAAGCATGTCCAGATAAAGCAGACGCGGTCCTCAGCTTGCCATCTCCGAGATGCATCAAGGACGTGCAGAAACTAAATGGAAAATTAGCAAGTTTAAACAGATTCTTGTCAAAATCAGCAGAAAAGTCGTTACCTTTTTTCAAAACCTTGAAAAATTGCACAAAAAAGAGCGATTTTCAATGGACTCCGGAAGCCGAAGAAGCCTTCAAGCAAATGAAGAAGCTCATTGCAGAACTCCCAACACTCACCGCCCCAAGGGAACGTGAGGAATTAATCATATACTTAGCTGCAGCAAAAGAAGCTATCAGCGCGGTCTTGATGACGGATAGAGAAGGCAGGCAAATACCAGTATATTTTGTAAGCCGCACTCTACGTGGCCCGGAAGTCAACTATACCCCTATGGAAAAGTTAGTGTTAGCCTTGCTCAGCGCAAGTAAACAATTGAAAAGATACTTTCAGGCACACACGGTCGTTGTAATAACAAGTCAACCGATAAAGCAACTGTTGTCAAGCTCGGAAATATCGGGAAGAATGCTGAAGTGGAAGTTCGAGTTAGAAGGATATGACATCCAATACAGACCAAGGACCGCAATCAAAGGCCAAATATTGGCAGATTTTATTGTGGAACGACCGGAAGAAGAGTCTCCGGACGATCTCATGGCAGAACCGGAAGTACTACCGGAGCCGTGGATATTGTTCACAGACGGCTCGTCTTGCGTAGACGGCTCCGGGGCAGGACTAATACTAACAAACCCGGAAGGGGCAGAATTCACATACGCCATGAGATTTAGGTTCGAGGCCACCAACAACGAAGCCGAGTATGAAGCACTAATAGCCGGTCTCCGGATCGCAGAGCAAATGGGTGTAAAGAACTTACAAGCAAATGTTGACTCAAGACTGGTGGCCAATCAAGTTAACGGTTTTTACACCGCCAAAGAGTCAGGCATGGTCCAATACCTGAACAAAGTAAAAACACTTACAAAAAGCTTTAAGGAATTTTCCATCAAACAAATCCCACGAAGTGAAAACAAGAAAGCAGATGCCCTGAGCAAGATCGCATCCACAAGCTTCGCGCATCTTAATAAACAAGTGCTCGTGGAAGAATTAAAGGAAAAGTCAATAAACGAAAAAGAAATCCTTGACGTGGTACAAGAAGAAGGTAACACCTGGATGACACCAATACGTGAGTACCTGACAAAAGAGATCCTTCCGGAGGATAAAAAGAAGGCTAGGGCGGTACGTCGGAAAGCGGTCAGGTACGCCATGATCAATGGAACCCTCTATAAAAAGTCTTTTTTAGGACCATGGCTCCGGTGCGTTGGACCACTCCAAGCAAACTATGTCCTAAGAGAGATACATGAGGGGTCATGCAGCATGCATTCCGGCCCCAGATCTGTGGTCGCCAAGGCAATCCAAACAGGATATTACTGGCCGACAATGCATATGGATGCAAGGAAATTGATAAGGGAATGCAATGACTGTCAAGTGCACCGCCCCGTCCCAAGAAATCCGCAGCAGAACTTGACCCCCATCACGTCCCCATGGCCATTTTATAAATGGGGGATAGACATAGCCGGACCTTTCCCGGAAGGACCAGGTAAAGTCAAATTCTTAATTGTTGCCATCGATTATTTCACCAAATGGATCGAGGCAAAGGCTGTCGCAACCATCACGGGCAATCAAGTGAAGAAGTTCGTATGGGATAACATTGTCTGTAGGTTTGGCCTACCAGGAGAAATCATATCAGACAATGGAAAGCAATTCCGTGACAATCCATTCAAAGATTGGTGTGAGAAACTGTGCATCCGCCAATGCTTTGCCTCTGTGAAACACCCGCAAGCAAATGGTCTAGTTGAAAGAGCAAATAGAAGCTTAGGGGAAGGAATAAAAGCACGGCTTGAGGAAAGAAGTAAAGATTGGTTGGAAGAACTTCCGCACGTCCTATGGGCTCACCGTACAATGATCAAGTCAAGTAACGGGGAAACACCATTCTCGTTAACATATGGCACGGAAGCGGTCATACCGGCGGAAATAGGCATGCCAACACTTCGGACCACGGAGGTGGATCAGGCTAATAACAACGAAGCTTTGGGGATCAACTTAGACCTGATAGAAGAAAGAAGGGAGCAAGCAGCCATACAAGAAGCAAAAAGCAAGAAAAAGATGGAAAAGTATTACAACTCAAGAGTCCGCGGAACAAGCTTCAAACCGGGCGAAATGGTCTACCGCAGCAATGAAGCAAGTCATGCCCAGGACGGGGGTAAACTTGGACCCAAGTGGGAGGGACCATACGAAGTTAAAGAATCACTTGGAAAGGGGGCTTACAAGCTAAAAGACCGCAAAGGAAATGACATGCCAAGAACGTGGAACATTTGTAATCTCAAAAAATGTTATATACATGAAATGTAAGAATTCGCCCGGCACATGATGCTCCGAAGGGCAATATTTGTATTTGTTCGCATATTTTGAATTTCAATAAAAAAAAGTGGGGATTAGCTACCCTCACAAGTTTTAAATTTTAATTTATCTTTACTTTGCAAAGTTATATTAATTGTTAAAGCATGCTTGCACGGAGCCATGCTCCACAAAAATATTATCCCGTATAATAAAGGTTGAGCAACCTCAAAATTAGCTCAGGCACGTAAGAGGTATTGCAAGCCCGGCGCCGGGAGAATAACCCACAAATATTCACAAGACTATCTATTTACGAACGTACACCAGTAATAAACAAAGATAGCAAACATAGCACCAAAAAGCGTGTTATGGTACGGACCTACATGAATCCGTACGAATAAGATGTTAAACTTACAAAGTTAATGTCAATTTACAACAAAGCCGCAATAGCCACATACGGCCACGGCATACAAAATAAACCATGTATGGTCACGGAAAAATCTCAAAACGAGGATATTTGGTGTACGACCCTGCATTCATGATTCGTTAAGTGTAGCAATGACAATGGGAAAACCAAATGAGAAAGGTCAAACTGAAGCAGGTTTCAATCCATTATAAGTTATTAAGAGTTCCATAAATAACAACTTGAATGCAATGATTATCATACCACATTAAAAGATAACCATAGAGTTAAAAATATTAAATTACTAATAATGACTCACTAAATAATGCGCAAAGTACCTTTGTTCACACGTAATTCCCCTGGACTTTGCTTCTTGTCCGGGGGCATTCCATTAGAGCAGCAAGTTCACGATGCTTTTTTACTTTGAACAATCTGATCATTTTGCCTAAAACCAAAAATTACAAAGACAAAAAACCATTAAGATCAATACAATAACAATTTCCATGACAATACTCCATGAAGAAATGCAAAAAAACTAATTACACACATGACAATAGTTGATCATGTAATTCTGCCTTACCGCTACACATTACAACTACTGACTCAAGTCTATTACTGCATCACACATGCTCCCTCAAATCAGTCGATTAATAAGTGCCTTACAAATTTAGACAATTTATTACTGTCTGAAGCCTAACGATGTCATTGTGCCAACATCAATTCATAATCAATTATACAAAAGGTTAGTTATTTGGTTTGCTTATTTAGAGGGTGTTTGGAATTGCGTTTATACATAGATTATTTGATTATTACGTTTCCAAAACGCAATTAATTAGTTTTTTGTGTTTGGCATATAAAGTCCAAAAATCACTTTTCTGCGTTATGTGGCCTTCAAACTGACGTTTTGGAAAAGTAGGCCATCTCATGCTTTTTGTAAACGTGGTATTCCTTTTCACTTTTAATTACTTTTTTGCTCCTCACCCTTTGATAACGTGGCTTCCTCCTCACCTTTTGTTTCCTATATGTACTTAAGTTTTGTCCTTTTCATGTAAGGTCTTTTTGGTAATTTTACTACTAAAGCTTTTAAATAATCCATATGTCAAACACTTTAAAAACTGATAATCTGATTATTGCGATATCAAATAGCATAATCAAATCCAAACACTATTTTTCAAAACCACGTTTTATAACAGCTGATTATTTGATTATCCATTTTCAAAACGCATAATGTATTTTGAATAAGCAATCCCAAACACCCCCTTAATTTTTGTTTAATTGATAGGTACTTTTATATGATTTGTTGTTTAAGTTATGATGTATATGTAAGTCATTAGTTGTTGATGTTTGTAACAAATTAAAAAAAATTACATCTATTAATCTTCATTAATAGACTAAACCATAGATTAAATATCATCAAAGTTTTTTTTAACAAAAATGTAGTACATTCAGACCAATAAAATTACAGTACTAAATTACTTTTAATTATTTTAATAATGATCTTTTATTAAACCTTAACCCGATTAACCCAAAACACCCGGCCCGATATAACCCGAACCAGAATTTCACCCGAACCCAATAACCCGATATATTGTCGGGTTGCAGGTTAGTTTTTTAATCAAGACCCAAATCAACCCCACCCGATAAGACCCCTAATTAACATTACAAAAAGAAGTAAGGTAGTATATAAACCGCTACATGACTTAATAATGTGAAGTGTCAAATTTAGACTGATCCTCTAAAATCATCTTATAAAAACCATGTTTCCTATAATTTATGGACCTACTTTACATTAGGTGCGTCTGAGAGGAACTTAAGTCACTGATAAAACATCAGATTAATAACTTAAGCTTACCATTTTCTGTCTAAATTGTCGTTCTAGCAATTAACAAAAACATAATCAACACCCCACTCTAGCAGTTTCTCCTAATATTATTATTGATGTTTTTCTTGTATATGATCCTGTCAGTCACACACACACACCCACATCACCAAGTTCACCATTACACGAATGTCGTATCAAAACCCCGTGCATACTTATAGTTTTGGTATATGACACAATTACAACTGTAATCATAATTTTTTTGTTACCCATGTTACTGCCATAGCTTGTAAAGAAAATGAATGATTAAAAGGACTATTGAGATATGAGATAGAGAGTTTACCTCACTTATATATCAGGAGTAAAGATGAAAAGATTGATGAGATTGAAGACCGAAGCAAAAACCAAGACAACGCTCAGCGAACATCTCCTCTGTCATATTAGGGTACCTGCATAACAATATCGCTTAGTATGACAATTCTAGCACTGAACCACGTCTCCCTTATCATTTACATTTATGTTTTTTTTTCAGATACTATTCAATTAATTGCCAAAACTACTTACTTGTCAATGTACAGGAACCGGAGGATAGATAAACTCTTCCTTGCCATTGAGGTCAATGTCCAAGATTGGAGTTCCATCCCCATCCGCAAAATCGGGCATGTGATTCACATTAGCGCTTCTTACTCAAGGTATGAAAATGTAGCAAAAGTGTAGGCTGGTGAAAAAAAATGGCAAAGTTTTAGGATTTGGGATATTGTGTTACATATGATAGCCTTGCCAAAATATAAAAAAAACACATAAAAGATTGTTAAGAAACTAATTCTTAAAAACATATAGAAGATTGTTAAGATTCTGATTCTTGCTGCTACAACTTACTACATATGACAGGAGAAGTTATACATATGGTAGACCTTCCCCATCTTATGCATACCCAATACACTCAATTGAGTTGCATCAGTCCATAAACAAAACAAAACAAAACACATAAATAGATTTTACTCATAAATGAACAATTAAACTCGCGAGAGATAAAACAAAATAATCAGAACACTTATTAAACCCTCAAAGACAAAACGAAACATGCATATACCTGTGCAGATTTAATAATCAATTTTGAATCACCAATCCTCTAACTTTTTGATCTTCTTCCTTGCCATCTTTATTAATCAGATTAGAGCTTCAATCAAACCCTATTTTCCCCTCAAATTAAAACAAAATCAACAGCAAATTCCAAAAGCTTTTTGGAATATAACTAAAAACCATATATCCATAATAAACAAAATAAAAAAATATTAAAAATCATACCTTTAGACAACCGAAAGAGTTCTCGTCATCGATTAGTATACCTTGAATTTATTAATTGGAAGAATACCTTTGAGTAAGCAAATTGATCCATGTTAGTTTGTTAGTTTTGTGTGTGTGTCTTATCTTCGAAAACTGAACGATTCAAGATCATATTGCAAACCGAAATCTGCGAGGCGTCTAATCATCTCATTCATGAATTCATACAAAGCCAATGTGATTTCGAGTAGAGACACCTACCACTCGAGATTTTGCGTATTCACAGGTTACAATCAGCAGTACACTAATCTTTCTCATATTCAACTTCAAGTAAATGTTTCTACGTTCCCCAAAAATCATTTACCGAATTCCGAATTTCTACATCTGTCTGTATAAGACATCAAACCTACAAACATAGACCACTACTTAACACTTTTTATTACTCCGCCTACCTATATCTTTTTATGTTCTTATTTTTGACACATGTATTTTTTAGATCAATTTTTTTTTTTAAACGAATTTACAAAAATTTTAAGGATTATAAGCCAAATTAAGAAACAATGAGCTTTTATTTTTTATTTATAATCAAAAAAATAAATCTAAATTAAAAAAATATTACTAAATAAAGTATGATTTGATTTTTTTTTAAATGTGAATACCTCCACGTTTTCCTTTACTAGATAAAAGATTTGTAAATAAGAAAGGGATGCTTGGATATAACAAAAGGTAATGCAGGGATAATGTTTGAATTTTCTTTCGAAGCCACCCTCGAATAAACTGTTAATCACAAGCAGTTTGATGCTAACCAAACACTCTTAGATTGTTGATATTAGATCTTACTCTTTAAAAACCTTATTGATTGTGCTACTTCTATGATCAAACAATATATAAATGACACTATCGAACATTATATATGACTGACTAAATGAGAGGGATACACGTGATGGGTGAAACATATAAGTACATAACTTGGCATAACATAAATTGGTTATTTGTTTTTAACAAACTTTGTTATTAAAATTCTATGTATCAGATGAAGTGAGTTACTTAATAGATAAAAATACATTATTAAGAAATTAAAAAAAACTCGTGCGTACACGAGCATTATAACTAGTACTAAACTAAATACAAATTATAATCCAATCGCATCAATAAAACAAATGCATGCTAAGGCTGGACGGTATTGTGGTGAGTTTGGCCAAACTCACATAGGTGAGTTTAGAACTCACACGCGAGTTCCATCCCACCCAGGTAAGTCACCACGCAAACACCCAATATCATGGTGAGTTTTGGTTGGTTTTTTCGAGCTTGTGGTGAGAAATTCACATATGTGAGATTTCAATTTTGTGGGCCACACTCTTTTATATATAATGTATTTAATTTGGTTGTGAGTGTGTATTAATATTTAGTGGGGTATATTTTATATAAAGTGAGTATTTTAATGAAAGGTGAGTTTTTGTGGTAAGGTGTGTTGTTATTACGGTTGAAAGGTGAGCTGTAAGGTGAGTTTTAGTGGTAAGGTGAGTTTTTATTAGGCTGGACGAAGTGGAGGTGAGTTTGCCAAAACTCACCTCGGTAGCTTATGAAGTCGCGCGCGACTTGCCACTCCGCGTTCCAAAGAGAGGATTGCATTTGGTCAGTCCCGTATTGATACGTATCTTTGCCCTAACTTGCTTATTGATTTGAGAAACGATTGGCAAGACTAAATGTATACCTGAATTTATGCCTAAACATGCATGTCGTTAGTAGGATTGGTTTGTTAGATGGTGGCCCCTGTACTTACCACCAATTACATGTAGTTTTAGGCAAAAGTTTGGGTACAAGTTTAGTCATGCTAATCATTTCTCGATTGATTTATTATGCAAGTTATTGTAACAATTATGCTTCCTTGATTTGTGGCATATATGTGCTGATGTGCATTTGGAAGACTGCTATTCCATTACAATTTTCAGTTTACCTATTTCTTAATCAAAAATAACTAATACTTGTATATGTGTTGAAATTATTAACAGTGATCAATAGTCATTGCAAGTTGCATATGATTTTCAAGAAGAAATTCTGACCATTGGTTGTATGTTAGTAGTATGTATAATTGGATTATCTAAAAACCTATATTAATCATCCAGTAGTAAAATACTAAAATCATTCTTGCTTATGCATTGACCACAAAAGATTAATTAACATTATGTATGATGAAATGTTTGTACAAAACGATATCTCAAATTTGTCTTGATTGATCACCATCGACCCACCCAGAAGCTTCCCAAAGTTGACTAAAAAAAGTTGCCTGCTTTCTTAGCCCCAATTATGCCCATTTTGGTTCTTGTTCTTAAACCCTTTAAACTCTTAAAGTCAAGCTTCCTGTATTTTATGTGAAAGCTAAACTACTACTCAAACAATTCATAAGTAATTTGCGACTAACAAATTCGCCGTGTAACCCGTGTTCATAACTATGGAATATATCCATATGGGATATGCGTATGCATGTGTCTACTACCTAATTAACTAAAAGTATATATAATTGTGACATTTACCAAAATTATGGTATCAGCATGTATATGCACAAATGTTCTCAGAAGTCGTATGAAAAATGAATAACACAACCATACTTGAATGAGAAAAACGTTTTATCAACGGATAAAAGAGATATGGCTGCAACTACTCTATAATTGAGGAGTCCGCTGATCTTGATGGAGAAAACATATAAGGTTTTGGAGGCATTTCCAATAACTCTAAGCCCCCTTCTAACATTTCAACCACCTTGGTCATTGTCGGACGACTTAAGGAATTAGTTTGTATGCACCACAACCCCACGATAATCATCTTCCTTGCCATCTCACTTTCTACTTCGCTCACAATACCGTGCAGTCCAAGTTGTTCTTCATGTAGTTCAATCTTTTTGTATATCCAATGAGGAAAATATATTTCACTTGTATGATCAACTTCAACCTGGACATTTTTTCTCCCTCCAACCATTTCTAGGATCATCATTCCGTAACTATAAACATCTGATTTGTGTGAGACCCCTCCAAAACTTCTAGAAAATAATTCAGGAGCAATATACCCAGGCGTCCCTCTCATATCGGTCATGGATATCATGCTTCTTTTCTCGGGGAACAACTTAGCCAGCCCAAAGTCAGATATCTTAGGACAAAAATCTTGATCCAATAGAATATTATGGGGCTTGATGTCCAAATGTAAGATCCTTGTGTTACAACCCCTATGCAAGTACTCTAATCCTCGAGCAATCCCTATTGCAATCTGGTGCAATTTTTCCCACCCGAGATGGCTATTACTTGAAGAACCACGATCATATATGAACTTTTCAAGGGATCCGTTGGGCATAAATTCATAGATCAAAGCTCTTCGACGACCCTCCAAACAGAATCCCACAAGACTTACTATATTGACATGGCAAGTCCTGCCAACGATATGAACTTTCATTAACAAAAATCTTTCAATGTTTTACTTTCTGTTCAGTTTAAAATTTTCAATGCACCAAGGTTTCACGCGTAGTTCCTCTATACACAGAACCGAAACCGCCTTGTCCTAGTTTGACCTCAAAGGAGTTTGTCATCTTCTTAATTTTTGAATAAGAGTACCTTTTTGGAGCTAGGAACTCTTGATTCTTTAGGAAAATCTCCACATTGACATTGTACTCCGCCTTTTTTCTCCATCCATACTTTCTTCTCTTAGACACAAGATAATAATGTTTATTGACGGTTCAGACTCCTGCACTGAGACCTGAAACATTCAATAGATGTAGTTCACTATCCGAAATAGAATGGTAAAGGCAACAAAATATATGTTAATGACAAATTACCTATGAGAAGAATCACCCGTTTCAAATGTTTTCCTGTTTCTACACCTAAGGAATTGAACCGTTCAAATATCATGTTAGAAATGTTAGTTCACTATAACTATCAAAATAAGGTATGATTTTGGTTTGGAATGTTTGTGAGTATCCATATGATTATAAGAAAATACAGTTAGCATCATAGGGAGTGCTCGAAATATCCCGCAAAAGGTGCCTATGTGGCATACTGGCATGTGTTCTTGAGCGGTAATACCACTCCACCCTTATCTATTACTGATGTTTGGTCTATCATCTGTAATTCTTCACCGAGCCTTCCCCCATTTGATTATTTTATGGTGTGACCCGCCACTCTTATGTGAATTTCATCCTATCCACCACTCTCACACCCCACTTACTATAGTGTTGTAGTGTGCATGTGTGTTGTGTTGTCCATGAGGGAAAACTCAAGCACTCCCATGCACGATTAGCCCAATATAGCTACATAAATCAGACTAATAAGTTTTTCAGCATGATCTTTAGATAAGTGAATAATATTACAAAAGAACATAGTATAATTAAAGTGAGCTCAGTTCGATACCATAAGTTTTTGGTGTTTGTTTGTTTTATTTTCATAGCAAGCAACATTAGAAAGAAACTTGACACACATGTTTGGGGTATTCAAATAATAGATCGCTTTTTTCTTATATATGTCAACGTAATTTCTGGGACACATCAAGTTTAAATATTGTTTATGAAAAGAGATTCTTTTCTTGATAATCATAGACTGTTCGTGACTTAGGGGTGTTTGGATTAGCTTATATTGTGGGTGTTGGAATTTAACAATCAAGTTAACCATTAACTCTTACGAGTACGCAGCGGATATAGATCTAGTCTAGTACAAATAATTAACATACTGATAAAACACATTTAAGGAACATGTAAATTAAATAAGAAACATACCCTCGTAGACACCAGCAAATCAAAGATACCAAGTGTATGAAACTAGTGACTAAATTGTCACCTCTACGAGTGCTCACACAAACACGTTAAACAAGCACACCCGGATGCTAGTCCTTACTTCACGTGTACCCAAACAACTATTGTAATATATACTAACTGAAATCAGGAATTAAATCCCTCCTCAAATAATATACCGAAATTCAGAAAGAAGTAGTGAATTTGGGTTTCTTCTGAATTCCGGTGTGAGCCGAATTAGACAAAAACATACCCGAAAATAACACTAACATCAAAAACCCCTAATCGAATCTGTATGTTTACAATTGAGAACAGTAAACCAATATAAAACCCTCCTGTAACAGCGCTGGGTTCGAATACAACTAGGTTTAAAACTAATTTAGACGTTCACCGAAAATGATAGGCATGGTATAAAGAGAAAAGACCGAAAATCAAAACTCTCTCAAAGCTTATTGATTTCGGCTGAATAAATAGTGAAGGAAAAATGGCAGCTTTTCTTTGTGTTGTGGTGTTAATTATTCTCCGCAGAAAAGTGCTAGGAATGAAGTCTTTATATACACTTCACAACCTAATTGTGATAAGACTTGGAAACCTTGAGTTCAAAGCTTATCACAACACCTTTTTAGCTTATCACTTGAATCCTTCCCTTTATCCACTAGATTCAATGAACCAAGACATCATCTAGAACCATCTAAAATGGCCGGCCACAATGGGAAACCACAAAAACCTTGTCTAAATGATTTTGGTCCAAACGGTTTACTATAGAAAGAACTTACGTGAAGGTAAACAAAACGGCTACTCATACCCCCAAATGTTTTTCGTGTGTGCCCCAATTGGGCTCACACACCTCTAGGTTGTACGTAGCTAGGTCCATTACCATAAACATTCTACTACAGCTCCATTGGGTGTTGGAGTAGCAGACAGCCACATACACATACGACGGAAATGTTTCTAGCACACTCAACATTCGTTTTTTAAACTAGAAGTGTTGAGATAAAGGTTCTTTAAACTTCTCAGTAGCATGATTATTTTATATTGCTATAATCTTCTCTTTGTACAATTTACCGTTAAACATAGACTTGGATCCCAAATCATTTAAAAAATTCATGTAGTTTAATCATTTTGATTCTCTGTTATAGAATTCAATAAGAAATACCAAATGTAATCAAGAATCAGCCTTGCATTACCTTTGGGTTCGGCCTAAAACAATTATCTGATTTAATTCGGAGAGGCGCAAATGTATTATTCTGCACTATCAAGTGGAGGAACAAATTACTTTGTTGAATACAAGTGTTGTGATGCTGTTCACATCACTTCCAATAAATAGTCTTTATAAACTACCATTTTCCGGGACAGCTGTTTGACTTAGAATTAAAAATGTGATATCCAACAACCAGAACTTGTTTGTATTTCTCAAGTTAAGGATGACTTAACTTACCATTTCAAATTTTATTATGACAACGGATCATAATGTAAACATTCAATGTCTGGGGTATCAATAGCATCCCTGTGAGTAACATATGGAGTTTGGTAGGAAACCTTTCCATATTTCAAGAATCTAACCAACACTCACTTTTGCATTATGTAACATACTCCATATTGTTAACCGACAATGGTAGATTATTTAGATTGATAAATCATTAAGGATTAAAATGCAACATATTGGACAAAAATTGTTTATAGAATGATAACTATATACCTTCGTATATTTTATTCATCAGAAATAAAATTTCTTTACCAATCCCAATCATCCAAATGATATATAACATAGATTTACCATGAAATACTAGCTGGAAGATTCCATTAACTCCTAGTAAGTTCATCGAATGTTTTGGAAAAGCAATGCTTTTGTAAATGGATCAGCAAGTGTTATCTGTGTGAAACCTTTTCTAACTTTATATCACAAATTCAATAAATTTGCGGACGGGTTATGATGAACCTTTGGCACGGAAATGTCTTAGCAACCTTTAGTGATTCCAGATCTATAGCTATAGCGATGCTCCCGTTTTATTCACCAATAAATGTTAATGGGTTTTTTCAATTGTGGGAAACACACCGAGCCCAAACAATGATTTTACCTAACATACAGCTTCCTTAGAAGCATCAAAGGCAGCAATATACTCAGCTTCTGCAGATGAAGTAGCGAAAATGCTTTGCTTGACACTCTTCCAATCAACAGCACCTCCATTAAAAACAAATACATATCCAGTCTGAGACTTGTGAGGTCATCAGCATCGTCTAGATATCCAAGCATCAGTGTATAAGAAACCCTGAGTTATCGTTTTAGATCACTCCGTAATACTAGAAAATGTCCTTAGTATTCCTGAGCTTTCGTAAGAATGTTTTAACAGTCTGTCAGTGTAGATCACTGGATTCTGTTGGAATCGGCTTGTTAGTTCTGAGCCGAACGCAACATCAGAGTCGAGTAAATTTTCACAGCAAAATAATAGACCCCACAGCAGAGGCCCCCCCCCCCCCCCCCCATATGGAACACTTTGCATGGCGGCTTCAAATTCAGCAGGTTGTAGAGGCTCCTAGTGAATTTACTCAATCTTGCTTATCTTGCATGGGGAATTACATCCACGTTTGGAATTCTCCATGTGAACGCTTTAGATTTTTTTCGATATAAGCATTTGAATAAGCCAATCAACCGTTTGATCGTATCTCTGTAGAATCTTCGATTCCAAGATATATGCAGCTGCACCTAAGATCTTTATTAGCAAAACACTTTCCAAGGTACGGAATTTATCATCCTGTTAATTGGAATGCTGTTTCCCATGATCAATATGTCTCGACATACAAGATTAGGAAAGTGTCATTACTCCCACTAGTTTTAGATATAATCCTGGCACAGCAGCTTTTGAATAGAAACAAAATTTTTTATTATCATCAAAAACGCTTATTCTATTGCTTGATGCATAGCTTAGCCATAATGGAAGTTTCAGCTTGATACTCGGTTTGGATACTTTGGATTGACAAAACCTTCAGCGTTTGCTCATGTAATAACCTCTTAATTGAGAATCCATTGAGGAAGGCAGTTTTGAAATCCATCTTGCAAATCTCTTAGTCATAGTCCGCGGTATGGCCTTAATAAGAATCCTTAAGAGCTAAATGTTGCAACTAGGTGAGAAGGTTTCCTCATAGTCAAATCCCTGGGGTTTGAGTATAGACATTCGCCACATCGAGCTTTATAGGTGTGTACAGCTTCCATAACTGTCAGTCTTTTTCTTAAACGAGCACTTTGCTTACCAAACGGTTTTGCCATTGAGGAAGTTCAACCAAGATCCATTATTCGTTGTCTTTCATGGATTGCATTTCTACATTCATAGCATTTAAGATTTTTCAGACTCAGGGCTTAACAATGCGCTTTATACGTTGTAGGTTATCCGAGATCCCCCTATATCATGTTCCTCAGCATTGAGTATTCAACTACATGTGTTCTGTGGGACGGGTGTCCTTTGTAGGACACCTACGAATGGGAATGATATCACTTTGAGAGTTCATCATTTCTCGAATCACTCCTCTTCTGATTCAAGTAGTGTTATAGAAGGATGCAGTATCTTCTTCTTGAATAATTTCAGATCTTCTAGACTCCCATTTGCTTCTTGATCTATAAGATTATTCTCTAGGAATTCAGCATTCCGAGCAACAAGGACTTTGTTCTCGGGTGGGTAGTAGAAAGAATATCCCATTGTTTCCTTTGGGTATCCTTCGAAAGATTATTTACACATTAAATAAGACCTGGGTTCTAAACTTTATCAGGCCTTGGTAAGAGTATCTCGCTTAACAAGTGCCTCACAACCCCAGACTTTTAAGTAAGACAACTTAGGGCGTGCCATGCCATACTTCGTGTGGAGTCTTTTCAACCTTCTTAGTTGGATACATAGTGCGAATGCGCTGCAGCAGTCTCACGATGCATAATCCCAAAAGGATCTTAGGAAGAGTTGTTGATATTCATCAGATTTAGAACCATATTAGTAGGGTTCTATTTCTCCTCTCCGACACACCATTGTGTTGTGGAGTGTAAAGAGGAGTACGATGGGCGATAATCCCATGATCCTTGAGATTGATCCAAAAACTCGTGACCTCTTTTCTCCCACGGATCAGAACGTAGCGATTTTATGGTCTTGCCGAGTTGATTTTCTACTTCCTTTTGAAACACTTGAAGGTTTCAAACACTTCATGTTTATGCTTTAACAAGTAAACATAACCATAACGACTAAAGTCGTCAGTGAATGTGTCAAGTAGCTGTGTCCTTGTCTTGAAGTATCTTAAATGGGCCTCATTACATCGGTATTGTGTTAATTTGTCCAAGTAAGTCTTTGGCCCTTTCACTTGATGTGTGTAAAGGTTTTCTTGCCATCTTACCAGACATTCAAGGAACGCATTTTTCAAATAAGCCTAAGGAATCTAGTTGTTGACGAAGTCCATCAGTGTTGTAACTTTCTCAATGGTTTTTGCTAATGTGTTTAAGACGATCAATGCAACAATGAGGCATGAGTCCAAGTCTAGTTTGGCTCTTTTGTTGCTAACAGTATATATCTGACTTTTTTGTTTGTATAAGAATTAGACAAATCAATTTCATAAAATACATCCCTTGGGTTAGCACTAAAATAAACATTGTTATTCTAGAAACTTAAATTCGTATATTCACGAAGCGGGTATTAAAACACATTTCGTTACAACGGGAAACTGAAATTATCCTCTAGTATATAGAAGGAGCATATTGAAATTGTTCAAAAACAATAACTAATCCGCTAGGGGAGTTAATCAAAGCTTGCAATAGCTTCAAATAGCTTCACGTTGCCATGGCCAACGTACAAGCTAAGAGCCCCCGGATTCAGTTTCCTACCTGCCTTTAGACCCTGTGTTGTATTACAAATATGAGTACTACAACCAGTGTCATAGATCCATGATCTATTAAGGAAAGTATTGAGTTTAATAACGAAGATTATTGATACCCCACCAGCTCCAGAGGCTGTGGTTCCTTTTTTTCTTTAGCAACTCGGCTCTAAGTACTGAGGACAATTCCTCTTCCAATGTCCTGTCTCACCACACTCATGACAGATTGAGTCCTTTGCGGGATCTTCCCTCTTGGGTGGAGGGGGAATCTTGGGGCTTGGGAAGCTAAAAGGTATGCTTATGTTTCCCATTCCCTGATTTTGTCCCATGCAGCCTTTTGCGGTTGTGGTCTTGTTGGTTTTTACTTTCTGGGACTTTACCAGCCGAATAGCATTTGTAGAGCATAGAGGAGCGTTGTTTTGGGAAGATTAAGAGTTTGCTCATGGAGCTTTAGCTAGCATGACATCCGTTAACTGTCTTCCCCAGGCTATGCATGTTATAATTCTGCACAGAACCCGATCCAAATTCCATGCGTAGAACCGATAAGAATCAGACTCAAGCACAGGACCATGTGTCACGGTGTGCCCAAACGCTCTAGATTGTCAATATAGCCCTTCATTCTCAGAACATACGAGCTAACTGACTGACCTTTTTTCCTGTTTACAGGCGTGAAAATCACGGTAGTTGTATGAAGCTCTGCTTGCCTATGTGGGAAACAGAGTTTTAATCTTTAGCATGTCTATTTAGTGGTGATTTTCCAGATTTCGTTGGATCTCTGGCTCCATGGTCTGAGCATGTGTACAGCATCTTTTTGATCCTTTAACCCACACGCAGTTTGAGCTGTAGGATTTCAGGAGCTAAATGCTGACCGCCACGGAACTACAGGAGAGCGAGGAGTGGCTGCTTAGGTGAATTCAAATTCTCATCAATGATAGTTACAATTCCTAAGTTGTATATACAGTCAATTAAGTTTGGGTCCCCATTCAAGTTTTTGCTCTTCGAGAAGCCCCTGAAGACGGATATTGTTAGCTGACGAGTGTTTTGTCATCTACATTGTGAAAAAGTTCAATATTTAGTAATTGTCGATAATTAAATTCTTAAAGAATTTACTACCAATTAATACTAATAAGACTAAAGATCCAACTTGACCTCCCACTTATATACAGTAAGGTTTTGGACCAACGTGTAAAACAAGTGAGGGCAAGAGGTAAGCTACAGAGCGTTAATTGCATGGAATGCAACTCTTTGATTTATGATGGACTAATGAACTTTAGTAATCTTATAGTAAGTCAAAAGCATATTTGGTCTATCTTATGTTTCGGGTCCGAGGTCTGACCAGGAAACTCGATTTAAGTCACCAAACAGAACTGTGCGTAAATTAATATATAGGTCTGACCTATGAAAAAAATTCGCCCATCGGGTTTTGCTCGACGGCTCCTTAGGTCTGACTAGAGAAGTCAGCCAATAGGCACAGTGTTCTAGTTTGGCTGGCATCGACTTAAACTCTCCATATAAGGGTTATACACTCATAAATGTGTCCAAAGTTGTGTTCAAGAAGCATGCAAAAATCTTGAGCACAAAGTTAAGAACAACCATTTTTTGTTAACTTTTTGGTATTTCAATCATTTCTGTCAACTGTTCACGGTATTTATAGCTCTTTAGAGACGCAAAAAGAAGGTGAGAAACAGGTCAGCGCGAAGCGTATTAAAACCTGACTTCATTTGGGGAATCTTACGTCAACCGCGCCTTAAAACTTTCTCTTTTGTTTGTCATTAAATAGGTGGGCCATACTTCCCAATTGACTAATGATGCTTTGTATGTTAAGAAACCCTTTTGTTAACATTAGTTTTATTGATGGCCACTATATAGGGGGGATTACAAATTGATTAAACTCCTATATTGTACTCCTATTGGTCGGAAGACAAGCTAATTCCAATAATTCCCTTCATTATGCCGAAGCATGTAGATGGGGCGGGAGAAATTTAAGATCATTACAACCCCTTATCGCGCATGTCAATACTAAAGCTTCTCAAGATAATCAACATTTCTGTTTTTGTCCATATTAATTGTCTTCTAAAAACCCGGTTTTCAACAATACCACTATAATTGGTTTAAAGGATTAAAAATTATGTGTGTAATATTAGACATGTTCAATCCAAATTACTTTATAAGTATTAGTCGGTTTTAAGAGTTTCATAAAATCTATATTTTGCAAATATTGACTAGACATAAGGCATATCACATATAAGCAATTAAAACAGGCTACATAATGGATTGAAAATTGAGGAAACAACTCTTAATATGAAAGCATGTAAATCACTAATGCCTGAGTTCTCAAAAGAGGTCTTCCCCAATTGGAGAACATAAGACTTTCACTAGGTTTTCTCTAAAAGTGCCTATTCGCCACATAATTAGTAAACATGTTTGCTGTGAGTCTTATCAGCCAGATAAAATCAAGAATATGATTAACAAAGCAACCTAATTAACAATTTAATTTTTTAATCTATTACTTTCTTTTTATCATTTTATGTTTGTTATTCATTCTGGTTGGTTATTTAGTTATGTAATAGGTTGCATGTCGTTGCCTTAATTTTCAATGAAAAAATAAATAAAACCAAAATACATGCAAGGCACCTAGCGTGTTACAATCGTATTATGCCAATCATAATACTAAAACTAATTGATATCGTGATGCCGATTTGGAATTTAACAATCAAGTTAACCATTAACTCTTACGAGTACGCAGCGGATATAGATCTAGTCTAGTACAAATAATTAACATACTGATAAAACACATTTAAGGAACATGTAAATTAAATAAGAAACATACCCTCGTAGACACCAGCAAATCAAAGATACCAAGTGTATGAAACTAGTGACTAAATTGTCACCTCTACGAGTGCTCACACAAACACGTTAAACAAGCACACCCGGATGCTAGTCCTTACTTCACGTGTACCCAAACAACTATTGTAATATATACTAACTGAAATCAGGATATTTAAAATCCCCTCTCAATCACTTGTATACCAAACCTACTGAAATCAAGTACCAAAACTCGGTCTTGTATGATTTACCAAAAATCAGGAAGGAGGTCTAGGGTTTCCACCGAATTAGGGCAAAACAAACCGAAAATCACCCAAATGAAATCCTAATTGTTTCTACTTGTTGACACACCTTGAGAAATTATAAACCAAAATTTTAGACATGCTGTGTACCTTGTGGGATCGAATCACACTCGAAAACCCCTTAAAAGGGATTACCGAAAATGGCAGAAGCTTTTTAGGATCAAGCGAAAATCAAAAACTCTAATTGAGGTTTATAGAACTCAGCTGGTTTTAGGAGGAGGGATTCGAATCTGATTTTTGAGAGTATTGGAGTTGTGTGTGTCGTATAAATGAGCTAGGGTGAGGGGGTTTTTATAGCCTCTAAACCCTACTCATGATAAGACTTGGAAAGCTCAATTGTATCCTTATCACAACTCCTCTATTCTCCTTCTTATCCCAAAAATGAACCTAGACACTTTTCTAGAACACTCTATGGCCGGCTACACCCTTAGGCATCCATAGAGTTTCGTATCTTGCTCATTTTAGTCCTTCGGTTTAATAACTAGAAACTTTCATGAAGTAAAACGCACTCTAAGTGTTTAACGTGCGTGCCCCCAATAGGCTCACATATTTCTAGTCGTATAATGGCTATTCCAACTAACATATTCCAATAGCTCCCACTTGGGAGTTGGAGTAGCAGACTGCCCATATACTAACGACGGAAAAGTCTAGCAACACTCACATTTGTTGTTAAAACTAGAAATGTCTGAGATCAAGTTTCAAAAACATTCTCAGTAGCATGGTTATGTATCTCTTGCTATAATCATCCCTTTGTTATAGATACCATTAAACCATAGATATGGATCCTAACTCATTCCATATAGTTTAACCATTTAGATTCTCGTTATAGAACTTAATACAGATATACCAAATGTAATCAAGATTCATCTTGCATTACCTTTTGGGTTCGGCCAAACAATTATCTGATTAATTCTGGAGAGGCGCCAATGGTATCATTCTACACATCAAGTGGATTAACAAATTCTTTGTTAAATACAAGTGTTGTGAATGCTGCTTCACATCACTTCCAATAATAGTCTTTATAACTACCTTATTTAGGACAACGTTTGACTTAGAATTAAAAAGTGATATCCACACATACCAGAACTTGTTTGTATTCTCAAGTCTAAGGATGACTTAACTAATCATATTTGATATCTTACTTATGACAACGGATCCAAAAGTAAAAATTAAAGGTTGGGGAGTCCAATATGTATCCCTTGTGAATAACGTATGAGATTGGCGGGAACCATCCATGTATTCAAAGAATACAACCAACACATGTAACAATATTCCCATATTGTTAACCGATAATGGACATATTTAAAATGATAAATCATTCAAGGATCAAATATGCAAATATAGGATAAACAATTATTATATGAATGAAAACAAATACCAAGTATCTTCATTCATCAAAAAATAAAATTATCTTACAATCCCATTTATCCAAATAACTAATAAACATAGATTTACATGAGACTACTAGCTGGATGCATTCCAATATTCCTAGTATGTTCTGAATGCTTTGGAAAGGCTAATGCCTTAGTAAAAGGATCAGCTAAGTTGTCATCTTTGTGAACTTTTTTTAACTTTATGTCACCATATTCAATAACTTCACGAAGGTAGTAGACTTTGGCACGAAAATGTCTAGCACCTTTAGTGAGTGTTGATTCATTGGCTATAGCAATTGCTCTAGTATTATCACAATACATGTTTATAGGTTCTTCAATTGTGGGAACAACACCAAGCCCAGAAATGAATTTTCTAACCCAAACGGCTTCCTTAGAAGCATCATAAGCAGCAATATACTCAGCTTCTGCAGATGAAGTTGCGAAAATGCTTTGCTTGGTACTTTTCCAATCAACAGCACCTCTATTTAAAACGAATACATATCCAGTCTGAGACTTGAGGTCATCAGCATCCGTAAGATATCCAGCATCAGTGTAGCAAGAAACCTTGAGCTCTCATTTTATATCACCTTCGTAAACTAGAAACATATCCTTAGTATAAATGAGATACTTTAGAATGTTCTTAACAGTAGTCCAGTAAAGATCACCTGGATTATGTTGAAATCGGCTTGTTATGTTCTGAGCGAACGCAACATCAGGGCGAGTACATCTCACAGCATATATAATCTAACCCACATCTGAGGCATATGGTACATTTTGCATGCGCTTCAATTCAGCATATGTCGAAGCACCTTGTGATTTACTCAGTCATAGCTTATCTTGCATGGGGATACTTCCACGTTTGGAATTCTCATGTGAAATATCTTTAAGATTTTCTCAATATATGCACTTTGACACAAACCCATTAACCGCCTTGATCTATCTTTGTAGATCTTGATTCTAAAAATATATGCAGCTTCTCCTAAATCTTTCATAGCAAAACACCTTTCAAGGTAGGATTTTACATCTTGTAACATTGGAATGTGATTACCCATGATTAATATGTCATCGACATACAAGATTAGGAAAGTGATATTACTCCCACTAGCTTTTAGATATACACATGGCTCATCACGATATTGAGTGAAACCAAATTTCTTTATTTCATGATCAAATCATTTATTCCATTGCCTTGATGCTTGCTTAAGCCCATAAATAGAACGCTTCAGCTTGCATACTCGGTTTGGATATTTTGGATTGAAAAAACCTTCAGGTTGCTCCATCTAGACCTCTTCAGAGAGATATCCATTGAGGAAGGCAGTTTTGACATCCATTTGCCAAATCTCATAGTCATAAAACGCGGCTATGGCTATAAGAATCCTAATACCTCTAATGTCTGTAACAGGGGAGAAGGTTTCCTCATAATTAATCCCTAAGGTTTGAGTATAGCCCTTCGCCACAAGACGAGCTTTATAGGTGTGTACAGATCCATCTATGTCAGTCTTCTTTTTAAAGAGCCACTTGCTACCAACAGTTTTTCCGTTAGGAGGAAGATCAACTAAGTCTCAAACTTCGTTGTCTTTCATGGATTGCATTTCCACATTCATAGCATTCAACCATTTATCAGACTCAGGGTCTAACAATGCAGCTTTATAGTTATCGGGTTCACCAAGATCCCTTAACTCATGCTCCTCAGCATCGATGTATAAGCACATACGATTTGGGGCATTTCGTGTCCTTGTGGACCTACAAATGGGAACGATATCACTTTGAGGTTCATCTATTTCTAGATCATCCTCTTCATGATTTAAGCTAGTGTCTATAGAAGGATGCGTATCTTCTTCTTGAATAATTTCAAGATCTTCTAAACTCCCACTTGCTTCTTGAGTTATAAGACTATTCTCTAGGAATTCAGCATTCCGAGCAACAAGTAGTTTGTTCTCGGGTAGGTAATAGAAGGAATAACCCATCGTTTCCTTTGGGTATCCTATAAAGATACACTTAATAGATATGGGTTCTAACTTGTCAGGCTTGGTAAGAGTATCCCACTTAACAAGTGCCTTACAACCCCAGACTTTTAAGTAAGACAGCTTAAGGGCTTGCCCATGCCATACTTTGTATGGTGTCTTTTCAACCTTCTTAGTTGGAACCATATTGAGAATGCGTGCAACAGTCTCAAGAGCATAATCCCAAAAGGACTTTGGAAGAGTTGTTTGACTCATCATGGATCGAACCATAGTTGGGTTCTATTTCTCCTTTCCAACACACCATTGTATTGTGGTGTGTAAGGAGGAGTACAATGGGCGATGATCCCATGATCCTTTAGATGATCCAAAAACTCTTGACTGATATACTTGCCTCTACGATCAAAACATAATGATTTTATGGTCTTACCGAGTTGATTTTCTAATTCCCTTTAAAACACTTTGAAAGTTTCAAACAC